>OY804588.1:14643188-14850807 GCA_963680875.1 Bathymodiolus brooksi | reverse complement strand
TGGAGCTACATGTACAGGGGTACTTACATAGTATGTTCTGTCTGAAGGTACTTGAGCTACATTACGAGTACTTACATGAGTATGTTCTGTCTGAAGGTACTTGAGCTACATTACATACTTACATGAGTATGTTCTGTCTGAAGGTACTTGAGCTACATTACATACTTACATGAGTATGTTCTGTCTGAAGGTACTTGAGCTACATTACATACTTACATGAGTATGTTCTGTCTGAAGGTACTTGAGCTACATTACATACTTACATGAGTATGTTCTGTCTGAAGGTACTTGAGCTACATTACATACTTACATGAGTATGTTCTGTCTGAAGGTACTTGAGCTACATTACATACTTACATGAGTATGTTCTGTCTGAAGGTACTTGAGCTACATTACATACTTACATGAGTATGTTCTGTCTGAAGGTACTTGAGCTACATTACATACTTACATGAGTATGTTCTGTCTGATGGTACTTGAGCTATATTACATACTTACATGAGTATGTTCTGTCTGATGGTACTTGAGCTATATTACATACTTACATGAGTATGTTCTGTCTGAAGGTACTTGAGTACATTACATACTTACATGAGTATGTTCTGTCTGAAGGTACTTGAGCTACATTACATACTTACATGAGTATGTTCTGTCTGAAGGTACTTGAGCTACATTACATACTTACATGAGTATGTTCTGTCTGAAGGTACTTGAGCTACATTACATACTTACATGAGTATGTTCTGTCTGAAGGTACTTGAGCTACATTACATACTTACATGAGTATGTTCTGTCTGAAGGTACTTGAGCTACATTACATACTTACATGAGTATGTTCTGTCTGAAGGTACTTGAGCTACATTACATACTTACATGAGTATGTTCTGTCTGATGGTACTTGAGCTATATTACATACTTACATGAGTATGTTCTGTCTGAAGGTACTTGAGCTACATTACATACTTACATGAGTATGTTCTGTCTGAAGGTACCTGAGCTACATTACATACTTACATGAGTATGTTCTGTCTGAAGGTACTTGAGGTACATTACATACTTACATGAGTATGTTCTGTCTGAAGGTACTTGAGCTACATTACATACTTACATGAGTATGTTCTGTCTGAAGGTACTTGAGCTACATTACATACTTACATGAGTATGTTCTGTCTGAAGGTACTTGAGCTACATTACATACTTACATGAGTATGTTCTGTCTGAAGGTACTGAGCTACATTACATACTTACATGAGTATGTTCTGTCTGAAGGTACTTGAGCTACATTACATACTTACATGAGTATGTTCTGTCTGATGGTACTTGAGCTACATTACATACTTACATGAGTATGTTCTGTCTGAAGGTACTTGAGCTACATTACATACTTACACGAGTATGTTCTGTCTGAAGGTACTTGAGGTACATTACATACTTACATGAGTATGTTCTGTCTGAAGGTACTTGAGCTACATTACATACTTACATGAGTATGTTCTGTCTGAAGGTACCTGAGCTACATTACATACTTACATGAGTATGTTCTGTCTGAAGGTACTTGAGCTACATTACATACTTACATGAGTATGTTCTGTCTGATGGTACTTGAGCTACATTACATACTTACATGAGTATGTTCTGTCTGAAGGTACTTGAGCTACATTACATACTTACACGAGTATGTTCTGTCTGAAGGTACTTGAGGTACATTACATACTTACATGAGTATGTTCTGTCTGAAGGTACTTGAGCTACATTACATACTTACATGAGTATGTTCTGTCTGAAGGTACTTGAGGTACATTACATACTTACATGAGTATGTTCTGTCTGAAGGTACTTGAGCTACATTACATACTTACATGAGTATGTTCTGTCTGAAGGTACTTGAGCTACATTACATACTTACATGAGTATGTTCTGTCTGAAGGTACTTGAGCTACATTACATACTTACATGAGTATGTTCCGTCTGAAGGTACTTGAGCTACATTACATACTTACATGAGTATGTTCTGTCTGAAGGTACTTGAGCTACATTACATACTTACATGAGTATGTTCTGTCTGAAGGTACTTGAGCTACATTACATACTTACATGAGTATGTTCTGTCTGAAGGTACTTGAGCTACATTACATACTTACATGAGTATGTTCTGTCTGAAGGTACTTGAGCTACATTACATACTTACATGAGTATGTTCTGTCTGAAGGTACCTGATCTACATTACATACTTACATGAGTATGTTCTGTCTGAAGGTACTTGAGGTACATTACATACTTACATGAGTATGTTCTGTCTGAAGGTACTTGAGCTACATTACATACTTACATGAGTATGTTCTGTCTGAAGGTACCTGAGCTACATTACATACTTACATGAGTATGTTCTGTCTGAAGGTACTTGAGCTACATTACATACTTACATGAGTATGTTCTGTCTGATGGTACTTGAGCTACATTACATACTTACATGAGTATGTTCTGTCTGAAGGTACTTGAGCTACATTACATACTTACATGAGTATGTTCTGTCTGAAGGTACTTGAGGTACATTACATACTTACATGAGTATGTTCTGTCTGAAGGTACTTGAGCTACATTACATACTTACATGAGTATGTTCTGTCTGAAGGTACTTGAGCTACATTACATACTTACATGAGTATGTTCTGTCTGAAGGTACTTGAGCTACATTACATACTTACATGAGTATGTTCCGTCTGAAGGTACTTGAGCTACATTACATACTTACATGAGTATGTTCTGTCTGAAGGTACTTGAGCTATATAACATACTTACATGAGTATGTTCTGTCTGAAGGTACTTGAGGTACATTACATACTTACATGAGTATGTTCTGTCTGAAGGTACTTGAGCTACATTACATACTTACATGAGTATGTTCTGTCTGAAGGTACTTGAGCTACATTACATACTTACATGAGTATGTTCTGTCTGAAGGTACTTGAGCTACATTACATACTTACATGAGTATGTTCTGTCTGAAGGTACTTGAGATACATTACATACTTACATGAGTATGTTCTGTCTGATGGTACTTGAGCTATATTACATACTTACATGAGTATGTTCTGTCTGATGGTACTTGAGCTATATTACATACTTACATGAGTATGTTCTGTCTGAAGGTACTTGAGGTACATTACATACTTACATGAGTATGTTCTGTCTGAAGGTACTTGAGCTACATT
Organism: Bathymodiolus brooksi; assembly: GCA_963680875.1. Taxonomy (NCBI): domain Eukaryota; kingdom Metazoa; phylum Mollusca; class Bivalvia; order Mytilida; family Modiolidae; genus Bathymodiolus; species Bathymodiolus brooksi. The sequence continues at coordinate 14,847,595 of OY804588.1, read as the reverse complement.
ACATACTTACATGAGTATGTTCTGTCTGAAGGTACTTGAGCTACATTACATACTTACATGAGTATGTTCTGTCTGAAGGTACTTGAGCTACATTACATACTTACATGAGTATGTTCTGTCTGATGGTACTTGAGCTATATTACATACTTACATGAGTATGTTCTGTCTGATGGTACTTGAGCTATATTACATACTTACATGAGTATGTTCTGTCTGAAGGTACTTGAGGTACATTACATACTTACATGAGTATGTTCTGTCTGAAGGTACTTGAGCTACATTACATACTTACATGAGTATGTTCTGTCTGAAGGTACTTGAGCTACATTACATACTTACATGAGTATGTTCTGTCTGAAGGTACTTGAGCTACATTACATACTTACATGAGTATGTTCTGTCTGAAGGTACTTGAGCTACATTACATACTTACATGAGTATGTTCTGTCTGAAGGTACTTGAGCTACATTACATACTTACATGAGTATGTTCTGTCTGATGGTACTTGAGCTACATTACATACTTACATGAGTATGTTCTGTCTGAAGGTACTTGAGCTACATTACATACTTACATGAGTATGTTCTGTCTGAAGGTACTTGAGGTACATTACATACTTACATGAGTATGTTCTGTCTGAAGGTACTTGAGCTACATTACATACTTACATGAGTATGTTCTGTCTGAAGGTACTTGAGGTACATTACATACTTACATGAGTATGTTCTGTCTGAAGGTACTTGAGCTACATTACATACTTACATGAGTATGTTCTGTCTGAAGGTACTTGAGCTACATTACATACTTACATGAGTATGTTCTGTCTGAAGGTACTTGAGCTACATTACATACTTACATGAGTATGTTCTGTCTGAAGGTACTTGAGCTACATTACATACTTACATGAGTATGTTCTGTCTGAAGGTACTTGAGCTACATTACATACTTACATGAGTATGTTCTGTCTGAAGGTACTTGAGCTACATTACATACTTACATGAGTATGTTCCGTCTGAAGGTACTTGAGCTACATTACATACTTACATGAGTATGTTCTGTCTGAAGGTACTTGAGCTACATTACATACTTACATGAGTATGTTCTGTCTGAAGGTACTTGAGCTACATTACATACTTACATGAGTATGTTCTGTCTGAAGGTACTTGAGCTACATTACATACTTACATGAGTATGTTCTGTCTGAAGGTACTTGAGCTACATTACATACTTACATGAGTATGTTCTGTCTGAAGGTACCTGATCTACATTACATACTTACATGAGTATGTTCTGTCTGAAGGTACTTGAGCTACATTACATACTTACATGAGTATGTTCTGTCTGAAGGTACTTGAGCTACATTACATACTTACATGAGTATGTTCTGTCTGAAGGTACTTGAGCTACATTACATACTTACATGAGTATGTTCTGTCTGATGGTACTTGAGCTATATTACATACTTACATGAGTATGTTCTGTCTGATGGTACTTGAGCTATATTACATACTTACATGAGTATGTTCTGTCTGAAGGTACTTGAGGTACATTACATACTTACATGAGTATGTTCTGTCTGAAGGTACTTGAGCTACATTACATACTTACATGAGTATGTTCTGTCTGAAGGTACTTGAGCTACATTACATACTTACATGAGTATGTTCTGTCTGAAGGTACTTGAGCTACATTACATACTTACATGAGTATGTTCTGTCTGAAGGTACTTGAGCTACATTACATACTTACATGAGTATGTTCTGTCTGAAGGTACCTGATCTACATTACATACTTACATGAGTATGTTCTGTCTGAAGGTACTTGAGGTACATTACATACTGACATGAGTATGTTCTGTCTGATGGTACTTGAGCTATATTACATACTTACATGAGTATGTTCTGTCTGATGGTACTTGAGCTATATTACATACTTACATGAGTATGTTCTGTCTGAAGGTACTTGAGCTACATTACATACTTACATGAGTATGTTCTGTCTGAAGGTACCTGAGCTACATTACATACTTACATGAGTATGTTCTGTCTGAAGGTACTTGAGGTACATTACATACTTAAATGAGTATGTTCTGTCTGAAGGTACTTGAGCTACATTACATACTTACATGAGTATGTTCTGTCTGAAGGTACTTGAGCTACATTACATACTTACATGAGTATGTTCTGTCTGAAGGTACTTGAGCTACATTACATACTTACATGAGTATGTTCTGTCTGAAGGTACCTGAGCTACATTACATACTTACATGAGTATGTTCTGTCTGAAGGTACTTGAGCTACATTACATACTTACATGAGTATGTTCTGTCTGATGGTACTTGAGCTACATTACATACTTACATGAGTATGTTCTGTCTGAAGGTACTTGAGCTACATTACATACTTACACGAGTATGTTCTGTCTGAAGGTACTTGAGGTACATTACATACTTACATGAGTATGTTCTGTCTGAAGGTACTTGAGCTACATTACATACTTACATGAGTATGTTCTGTCTGAAGGTACCTGAGCTACATTACATACTTACATGAGTATGTTCTGTCTGAAGGTACTTGAGCTACATTACATACTTACATGAGTATGTTCTGTCTGATGGTACTTGAGCTACATTACATACTTACATGAGTATGTTCTGTCTGAAGGTACTTGAGCTACATTACATACTTACACGAGTATGTTCTGTCTGAAGGTACTTGAGGTACATTACATACTTACATGAGTATGTTCTGTCTGAAGGTACTTGAGCTACATTACATACTTACATGAGTATGTTCTGTCTGAAGGTACTTGAGGTACATTACATACTTACATGAGTATGTTCTGTCTGAAGGTACTTGAGCTACATTACATACTTACATGAGTATGTTCTGTCTGAAGGTACTTGAGCTACATTACATACTTACATGAGTATGTTCTGTCTGAAGGTACTTGAGCTACATTACATACTTACATGAGTATGTTCCGTCTGAAGGTACTTGAGCTACATTACATACTTACATGAGTATGTTCTGTCTGAAGGTACTTGAGCTACATTACATACTTACATGAGTATGTTCTGTCTGAAGGTACTTGAGCTACATTACATACTTACATGAGTATGTTCTGTCTGAAGGTACTTGAGCTACATTACATACTTACATGAGTATGTTCTGTCTGAAGGTACTTGAGCTACATTACATACTTACATGAGTATGTTCTGTCTGAAGGTACCTGATCTACATTACATACTTACATGAGTATGTTCTGTCTGAAGGTACTTGAGGTACATTACATACTTACATGAGTATGTTCTGTCTGAAGGTACTTGAGCTACATTACATACTTACATGAGTATGTTCTGTCTGAAGGTACCTGAGCTACATTACATACTTACATGAGTATGTTCTGTCTGAAGGTACTTGAGCTACATTACATACTTACATGAGTATGTTCTGTCTGATGGTACTTGAGCTACATTACATACTTACATGAGTATGTTCTGTCTGAAGGTACTTGAGCTACATTACATACTTACATGAGTATGTTCTGTCTGAAGGTACTTGAGGTACATTACATACTTACATGAGTATGTTCTGTCTGAAGGTACTTGAGCTACATTACATACTTACATGAGTATGTTCTGTCTGAAGGTACTTGAGGTACATTACATACTTACATGAGTATGTTCTGTCTGAAGGTACTTGAGCTACATTACATACTTACATGAGTATGTTCTGTCTGAAGGTACTTGAGCTACATTACATACTTACATAAGTATGTTCTGTCTGAAGGTACTTGAGCTACATTACATACTTACATGAGTATGTTCCGTCTGAAGGTACTTGAGCTACATTACATACTTACATGAGTATGTTCTGTCTGAAGGTACTTGAGCTATATAACATACTTACATGAGTATGTTCTGTCTGAAGGTACTTGAGGTACATTACATACTTACATGAGTATGTTCTGTCTGAAGGTACTTGAGCTACATTACATACTTACATGAGTATGTTCTGTCTGAAGGTACTTGAGCTACATTACATACTTACATGAGTATGTTCTGTCTGAAGGTACTTGAGCTACATTACATACTTACATGAGTATGTTCTGTCTGAAGGTACTTGAGATACATTACATACTTACATGAGTATGTTCTGTCTGATGGTACTTGAGCTATATTACATACTTACATGAGTATGTTCTGTCTGATGGTACTTGAGCTATATTACATACTTACATGAGTATGTTCTGTCTGAAGGTACTTGAGGTACATTACATACTTACATGAGTATGTTCTGTCTGAAGGTACTTGAGCTACATTACATACTTACATGAGTATGTTCTGTCTGAAGGTACTTGAGCTACATTACATACTTACATGAGTATGTTCTGTCTGAAGGTACTTGAGCTACATTACATACTTACATGAGTATGTTCTGTCTGATGGTACTTGAGCTATATTACATACTTACATGAGTATGTTCTGTCTGATGGTACTTGAGCTATATTACATACTTACATGAGTATGTTCTGTCTGAAGGTACTTGAGGTACATTACATACTTACATGAGTATGTTCTGTCTGAAGGTACTTGAGCTACATTACATACTTACATGAGTATGTTCTGTCTGAAGGTACTTGAGCTACATTACATACTTACATGAGTATGTTCTGTCTGAAGGTACTTGAGCTACATTACATACTTACATGAGTATGTTCTGTCTGAAGGTACTTGAGCTACATTACATACTTACATGAGTATGTTCTGTCTGAAGGTACTTGAGCTACATTACATACTTACATGAGTATGTTCTGTCTGATGGTACTTGAGCTACATTACATACTTACATGAGTATGTTCTGTCTGAAGGTACTTGAGCTACATTACATACTTACATGAGTATGTTCTGTCTGAAGGTACTTGAGGTACATTACATACTTACATGAGTATGTTCTGTCTGAAGGTACTTGAGCTACATTACATACTTACATGAGTATGTTCTGTCTGAAGGTACTTGAGGTACATTACATACTTACATGAGTATGTTCTGTCTGAAGGTACTTGAGCTACATTACATACTTACATGAGTATGTTCTGTCTGAAGGTACTTGAGCTACATTACATACTTACATGAGTATGTTCTGTCTGAAGGTACTTGAGCTACATTACATACTTACATGAGTATGTTCTGTCTGAAGGTACTTGAGCTACATTACATACTTACATGAGTATGTTCTGTCTGAAGGTACTTGAGCTACATTACATACTTACATGAGTATGTTCTGTCTGAAGGTACTTGAGCTACATTACATACTTACATGAGTATGTTCCGTCTGAAGGTACTTGAGCTACATTACATACTTACATGAGTATGTTCTGTCTGAAGGTACTTGAGCTACATTACATACTTACATGAGTATGTTCTGTCTGAAGGTACTTGAGCTACATTACATACTTACATGAGTATGTTCTGTCTGAAGGTACTTGAGCTACATTACATACTTACATGAGTATGTTCTGTCTGAAGGTACTTGAGCTACATTACATACTTACATGAGTATGTTCTGTCTGAAGGTACCTGATCTACATTACATACTTACATGAGTATGTTCTGTCTGAAGGTACTTGAGGTACATTACATACTTACATGAGTATGTTCTGTCTGAAGGTACTTGAGCTACATTACATACTTACATGAGTATGTTCTGTCTGAAGGTACTTGAGGTACATTACATACTTACATGAGTATGTTCTGTCTGAAGGTACTTGAGCTACATTACATACTTACATGAGTATGTTCTGTCTGAAGGTACTTGAGGTACATTACATACTTACATGAGTATGTTCTGTCTGAAGGTACTTGAGCTACATTACATACTTACATGAGTATGTTCCGTCTGACGGTACTTGAGCTACATTACATACTTACATGAGTATGTTCTGTCTGAAGGTACTTGAGCTACATTACATACTTACATGAGTATGTTCTGTCTGAAGGTACTTGAGCTACATTACATACTTACATGAGTATGTTCTGTCTGAAGGTACTTGAGCTACATTACATACTTACATGAGTATGTTCTGTCTGAAGGTACTTGAGCTATATTACATACTTACATGAGTATGTTCTGTCTGAAGGTACTTGAGGTACATTACATACTTACATGAGTATGTTCTGTCTGAAGGTACTTGAGCTACATTACATACTTACATGAGTATGTTCTGTCTGAAGGTACTTGAGGTACATTACATACTTACATGAGTATGTTCTGTCTGAAGGTACTTGAGCTATATTACATACTTACATGAGTATGTTCTGTCTGAAGGTACCTGAGCTACATTACATACTTACATGAGTATGTTCTGTCTGAAGGTACTTGAGCTACATTACATACTTACATGAGTATGTTCTGTCTGATGGTACTTGAGCTACATTACATACTTACATGAGTATGTTCTGTCTGAAGGTACTTGAGCTACATTACATACTTACATGAGTATGTTCTGTCTGAAGGTACTTGAGGTACATTACATACTTACATGAGTATGTTCTGTCTGAAGGTACTTGAGCTACATTACATACTTACATGAGTATGTTCTGTCTGAAGGTACTTGAGGTACATTACATACTTACATGAGTATGTTCTGTCTGAAGGTACTTGAGCTACATTACATACTTACATGAGTATGTTCTGTCTGAAGGTACTTGAGCTACATTACATACTTACATGAGTATGTTCTGTCTGAAGGTACTTGAGCTACATTACATACTTACATGAGTATGTTCCGTCTGAAGGTACTTGAGCTACATTACATACTTACATGAGTATGTTCTGTCTGAAGGTACTTGAGCTACATTACATACTTACATGAGTATGTTCTGTCTGAAGGTACTTGAGCTACATTACATACTTACATGAGTATGTTCTGTCTGAAGGTACCTGAGCTACATTACATACTTACATGAGTATGTTCTGTCTGAAGGTACTTGAGCTACATTACATACTTACATGAGTATGTTCTGTCTGAAGGTACTTGAGCTATATTACAAACTTACATGAGTATGTTCTGTCTGAAGGTACTTGAGCTATATTACATACTTACATAAGTATGTTCTGTCTGAAGGTACTTGAGCTACATTACATACTTACATGAGTATGCTCTGTCTGAAGGTACTTGAGGTACATTACATACTTACATGAGTATGTTCTGTCTGAAGGTACTTGAGGTACATTACATACTTACATGAGTATGTTCTGTCTGAAGGTACTTGAGCTACATTACATACTTACATGAGTATGTTCTGTCTGAAGGTACTTGAGCTACATTACATACTTACATGAGTATGTTCTGTCTGATGGTACTTGAGCTACATTACATACTTACATGAGTATGTTCTGTCTGATGGTACTTGAGCTACATTACATACTTACATGAGTATGTTCTGTCTGATGGTACTTGAGCTACATTACATACTTACATGAGTATGTTCTGTCTGATGGTACTTGAGCTACATTACATACTTACATGAGTATGTTCTGTCTGATGGTACTTGAGGTACATTACATACTTACATGAGTATGTTCTGTCTGAAGGTACTTGAGCTACATTACATACTTACATGAGTATGTTCTGTCTGAAGGTACTTGAGGTACATTACATACTTACATGAGTATGTTCTGTCTGAAGGTACTTGGGGTACATTACATACTTACATGAGTATGTTCTGTCTGAAGGTACTTGAGCTATATTACATACTTACATGAGTATGTTCTGTCTGATGGTACCTGAGCTACATTACATACTTACATGAGTATGTTCTGTCTGATGGTACCTGAGCTACATTACATACTTACATGAGTATGTTCTGTCTGATGGTACCTGAGCTACATTACATACTTACATGAGTATGTTCTGTCTGATGGTACCTGAGCTACATTACATACTTACATGAGTATGTTCTGTCTGATGGTACTTGAGCTACATTACATACTTACATGAGTATGTTCTGTCTGATGGTACTTGAGCTATATCACATATACTTTTGCCTTCTAAACCATGGACATTGATCAACGTTAAATAATCACAATGACATTCTACAAAATCACTGTATCGGCAATTGTCTATGTCAAATTTTAGAAATCTGCAATAAAAATGAAGTTATCACGCAACCATTTTATTATTGGGACAAGGATTTCATGTTGGGACAGATTTTGTTTGGTTTCTGAGTCGATTGACTCTTGATTTACAAAGACAATATAGGAAAAGGGGATGTGTTTATTTGTTTAATTCCAATATAAAGTCAAAATGGTTGGTGTTTTGGAAATATATATATATTCAAGTGTAAATACAAAATCTCAAAATGGCCAAACCTGCAGCTCAACCAAACTTAATACTAAGTACTATTAGTTTTCCTTTGTTTCATAACTAAGTTACATCATTTGGGTTTTTGCTTTGTTTTTTATTTTAGTTTTTTTTTAAACACATACCTATGAGGCCGTCATGGTTGTGATCGTATGGTAGCTGGATTTACAACTACATGTGCAATCAGCGCCTACCACCACTAACGTTGTGCGTTCAATTCCTGCTCACAGTTAGGTGTACTCGGTAAAACATTATGTGATAAAGTTTGGTAGGTCGGGGGTTTTCTCCTGCTACTCTGGTTTCTTCCACCAATGAAACTGAGCACCACGATATATATATAGCTGAAATATTGTTGACAGTGGCGTTAAACACCACAATCTTAACCCTAACTCTAAAACACCTACCTGATATTGACTTGTTTGTCTTTATATCTGTAGTCGTTCCCCAGGTCAATCTTTAGTATACAGTCATACTTCAGTGGATACAGCTTATGGTAGTATGGATTCGGTGGAGTTTCAATGTATCCATTATTTGCATATATCCTCGTACAATTTCCACCTTGAGAAATGAAAAAAGAGTTTGAAGATTCCAAAGGGGTAATCAGAATCCGTATATCGAAGAAGAACAAACAACACAGTGGCCAAAAGAAAAAAGTACAAAAGGACAAACAACGATCTACAAAACATACATATAAAACTAAAGATCGAGTAACACAAACCCCACTAAAAACAGGGGGTGAACGCAGGTGCTCCGGACGTGACATTGTAATGCTTTATAGTTTCTTTATACCATACTAACAAGAGTAACACAATGGGTACCACTAGTGGAGAAGGAACTACCTTCCCTCCACGAACATATGAGTTCACCGACGATCTTTAGTTTTATGTGTATGTTTTGTACATCGTTGTTTGTCCTTTTGTACTTTTTCTTTTGGCCATTGTGTTGTCTATGTTTCTTCGATTTATGGATTCTGATTACTCTTTTGTTATCTTTAAACTCTTCCTATACCATACTAACAAGAGTAACACGATGGGTACCACTAGTGGAGAAGGAACCGCATACCCTCCACGAATATCTGAGTTCACCGACGGTTTTTAGTACGATTCTTGTTGTTTCACCTTTTGTTTTCTGTGTGTTTTTTGACGATCATTGTCTTACTGTACTTTTTCTTTTGATCATTGTATTGTTTGTTCTTATTCGAATCATGGCTTCTCATTACCCGTTTGGTATCTTCAATTTTTTCTGAATTATCTCGTTATTGAATATTATACTTCAAACTGACGTCTCTATGAAATTCCATGTTATACTTTGATACAATGAAATTTAAATTTTATAAAAGTTTTGTATATGGCAGAGTCAGTAAATGAATGTTCTTTAACGCCACGGGAACAATATTTCACCTTTTTTGTGGCGAGAACAAGTTATATTTCGATGATAATGTCTGCCTGCGTCGTGCGCATCAAATTTGATATCTACGGTTCTCGGTACTAGACACGCTTATACATATAGCTGGATTTCCGACAGCAACTCCAATGCACGATCTACAGCAATCGAAGCGAACACTCTAACCATTAAAACGCCGATGTGATTTGATATGGTACACATTTGAGTGACATTGGAACTCGTTTTGATAAAACAATGGTTAACATCAATGTCTAGCGGACGATATCGCATCTCATTTCAGTGGGAGCCGTCGGTGATCGTATGGTAGCTGGATCAACAACTACATGTGTATTCAGTGCCTATCACCTTACCTCTTATTATTAGTGTTTGGGGGCCGTAGTGGTCGTGATCGTATGGTAGTTGGATTTACAACTACCTGTGAAATCAGTGCCAATCACTACTAAAGTTGTGAGTTTAAATCCCACTCATGGCAAATTGTATTCGATACAATAATATGTGATAAAGTTTGTCAGTGACTTGGAACAGTTAGGTGGTTTACTCTGGTTACTCTGGTTACTCTGGGTACTCTGGGTACTCTGGTTACTCTGGGTACTCCGGGTACTCTGGGTACTCTGGTTACTCTGGGTACTCTGGGTACTCCGGGTACTCTGGTTACTCTGGTTACTCTGGGTACCCTGGTTACTCTGGGTACTCCGGTTTCCACCCACACTCTTTGTTCCTATTACACTTGTATCAGACATATTATCATGTCAATGGCTCAATATTGCGGTCCTTACCGTAATGAATCTTTGCCAATTCTGTTGAATTGTCCTTTGTATTTGGTATCCGACATTCACAAAAGGCTGGACATGCATTGTTGTAAAAATATCTTAAATTGAATTATGATAAAGATCTTAAATATATATGTCACAGACAGAGGTCATCGATGTGAAATTAAAGAATTTTATTCGAATAGACTGACTATAATGTAGGTAGTATATTGTAAGCTTGTGTTGGTTTATGATGTTTAACTGAGTAACGGAGAAAACCACCCTTCTGTCACAAGTCACTGACAAACTTTATCACATAATGTTGTACACCTCGCCCTGATCGAGATTCGAACTCACAACATCAATGGTGATAGATACTGATGGCATGGCTAGTTGTAAATCCAACTACCATACAATCACGACCACAAATGTTGTGAATTCGAATCCGCTTTCATGGCGAGGTGTACTCGATACAACATTATGTGATAAATTTGTCAATGACTTGCGACAGGACGGTGGTTTTCTCGTTTGCTCCACCAATAAAACTGACAGCCACGATATAACTGAAATATTGTTGAAAGTGATGTTAAACACCATAAACTCCTTATGGACATTATCTTTAGCTTAATAGCAGATTTTTCCTCTAGTATGACATTGTCTTCTTAGCAGAATTTGTGTTAGCCTATTCTTTGCCTCCAACGTAATCTGTGTCTATTGCGTCAATGGTCATTACCATAGGTCTCAGCCTAATTTGATTTTGTTGGTCGCATCTATCCCATTGAGCTTGAAATAAAGGATACCATAGGTGCAGCTAAATCTGCGTCATACCTTGACCTACACCTCGAAACCATAGGTGCAGCTACATCTGCTTCATACCTTGACCTACACCTCGACACCATAGGTGCAGCTACATCTGCTCCATACCTTGACCTACACCTCGAAACCATAGGTGCAGCTACATCTGCGTCATACCTTGACCTACACCTCGACACCATAGGTGCAGCTACATCTGCTTCATACCTTGACCTACACCTCGACATTGACAGTGATGGTCGATTAAGAAAGAAGTTTATTTCAGTCTTCCTATTTACACGTAGGAACATTCCAGAAGCACCTGCATATGGCGAATATCATTGTTGATCTGATATTCCAGAGCTTGTAGTTCCTATCAGGATTTCCTTGATATAGGGTTAGTTGCTAAAATGGAAGCTACTGAACCAAGGGTCCCTATTTGTTAAGTTGAAGTCATCACTTCGAAAGTTTTGCTGTGTCATAAATAACCACCGATACATTTCACTTGTCGTAAGCACTTCCTGGTCCTTTGTTTATACAACATTTGACCAATTACCAATAGGTATTGAATGTGGATTGTTACCTGTATGACTGGTTCTGTCCAGGTGGACAGATTGGGCAGGTGACTGGTAGACATATTACAGGTGTTGTTTTCTGTGTTGTCATGGTAGACGAGGTGGGATCTGCAAGACCAGGTAAACAATCACATCTATTGTGTTTTTCTACCTTAAATTTACTGAATAAAATTATAGATTATCGTGCAGTCACGCACAAGATATGTCTCATTTTCAGACCATTGGTATTTGTGTATTTCTTTGTTTTTGATTTTAAGAATTTTAGAAGTTTCGTATTAGTTTTTGGTTTTCCTTAATGTGTGTGCTATGTTTGTTATGTATCTAGATATTCTACCTAGAAAATCTCTGTTGTCATGGGTACACGTCATACGTCTTGTATCAACAGAAGTTCACCTTCGGTGTTTAGTAGGGTTCCTGTTGTTCTATCTTTAGTTTTATGTTCAGTGTTTTGTTGATCGTTGTTTGTCCCTTACTCTTTTTTCTTTGACCATTGTATTGGCTGTCCTTCTTCCATTTACCGCTTCTGATTACATCGTTGCTATCTTCATTCTTTTGATCTTAAAATTCGATGCTTGTTAGATCTTTTTTTATGTCGAAAGAGTATAATGAAAAATAGTCCACAAAACGTCTTATTTTAATTTAATTGCAATTGGTTTAAATTCAAATAATCACAATCCCACTCTTTTCTCATTCATTCAGTTGTATTTTGTGGGGTTCGTGTTGCTCGATCTTTAGTTTTCTTCTTAGTGTTATGTGGATCATTGTAAATATATTTTTCTTTGGTCATTGTGTTGTCTGTCCTTCTTCCATTTACAGCTTCTTATTACCCCTTTTGTATCTTCACACTTTTCTTAATCAGTAGCCAAATTCAGTGCCACCAGTGGATCAGGAACTGCCTACCCTTCTGGAGCACCTGAGTTCACCCCGGTTTCTAGTGGGGTCGTGTTACTCGATCTTTATTTTGTAGATCGTTGTTTGTCCTTTTGTCCTTTTTCTTTTGACCAATGTTGTATTGTCCTTCGATATATGGATTCTGATTACCCCTTTGGTATCTTCAAGCTCTTCAGCATTAGACAAAAGAAGATTACCTGGCTTCATGGATATGTTATACTTAGCAAAGTAACCATACTTTTCAATGTGATCTGTGTTTGATTGAAACCTTATACGGACAAGACCTGTCACATCGTCCACTGAAAAAGAAAGATGTCTATTGAATATGCGAATAATGTGGACAACATGTACGTAAACTATATCAGACCTGTGGAACAAAAACTAAAAAGGGAGAGGGGCCGTCGTGAACGTGATCGCACAGTAGTTGGATTTACAACTACATATGCAGTCAGTGCCTATCACCACTGCTGTTGTGAGTTCGAATCTCGATCAGGGCGAGGTGTACAACATTATGTGATAAAGTCAGTGACTTGCGACAGGTCGGTGGTTTTCTCCAGGTCCTCCGATTTCCTCCACCAATAACAACTGTCCGCTACGAAATAACTGAAATATTGTTGAAAGAGACATTAAACACCATCACACAAACAAACAAACAAACAAACAAAACTGACATCTGTCTAAGAGAAAAAAAAGTTTTGGTTTCAATTCCATGTTGGTAATACTAGTATTAGAAATGTGCCTCAAACAGATAAAACATATATATGCATATCATTAAAAGTACCTTTGACGACACCGTTACCATTTGGTAGTATAGAGCCACAGAACGTAGATATGCTATGTGTGGAACCAGTGGATATTTTCGGTGTGGAACCAGTAGATATTTTCGTTGTAGAACCAGTTGATACTAATATGTCTATCCGGTCACAGTGACATTGACTACATTCTTGTATTTCAAAGAATTCAAAAGCTATATTCACGTCACCATGGTAACCATTTTCTATGTGTATGTCACAATACGATGTTGTGTTGCTAGGGTATCGAAGTGGATATTTTGGGCTTTGACATATTCCAGACAAAATTTCTGAAAGTAGAAAAAATACATATATGCTGATGATGTATGCATCATCATTAATAGTTTCCCCAGTGTGGTGATTACATACAAGAACAGTTTAGAGCCTAAGGTGTAATCAGAAGCCGCAAATCGAAGGGCAGACAGAAAAGATAAACAATGGTCTACAATCACTACACAGAAAACTAAAGATGCTCCGGAAGGGTAAGTAGGTACCGATCCATTTGTGACACCCCTCATATGAATGTTGCAATTATCAATACGACATCACCATCCATCTTACATCAAATGCGATCCTGGCATCGTCTCCAGCAATATATCCCCCTACTAACTATCGACGGAATACATTGGTGGTATACAATTCAGCTCCTGGCTTGGGACATGTACACAAATAAAAGCGGGAATAAAACGGTTAATGGGATCCCAACCCTCCCCTCTTGATAATTGGATCTCCAACGGCAATACGTATATAGACAAACCATAAAAAAAATCTGCATAGGTCAGTGTATGCCGGAATCAAAAGGGTTAACACCTCAATGTCACCATACAGTGAAGTTTATTCCGCATCCATCGACAATAACATTAAGGATATGTACTCGGTCATATTCCCTACAGTTTTGCTGTTTTTCGATGTCATATTAACGCTATATTAATACCGAAAACATGCGACGATAGTGAATATTGCCGAAACAGTGTGCATGTCACGGTTGTGTTCGTTCCGTTAATAAAAAAAATCTGAACACGTTTTAAATAGTTTCATGCAAACCACAAGTTTAATCTGGTATGCATTTTGGAAGCAGTTATCATATCTAATGATTTTATCAACCCAAGAAGTGATAATCACCTCGGCCGTTGGCCTCGGTCATTGTCATTTCTTCTGCGTTTATAAATCATCGTGTCAACCATATCAAAATTCATTAATTGTGCAATATTACTAATGTATATCGACTTTACTTACTTGCTGATTGACAGGAAACAGAATTAATACACAGAAAAACCTGCAAAATAGCCGCATAATTATTTATTACATAGAATATTTTAAAACGATAAAAATAATAACAAATTTAGTCTCCCAAACATATAAGATTCTACATCAGAGAGAGACCCTTAAGATATAACTTTAGGAGCCCCAATAAAATAGCTAACATTTTAGAACCAACTAGACATCCAGGCCTAACGCACTTTAAACCCTAGAGTACATTTGACACTTACGATGTTGAGAAAGGCTGCGGATAACTTAAGAAGAATGGAAGAAGAAACAAGGATAATAACCAAATTCGGAGAGCCTGCAAGGACTGACAACTCTGTATGGGAGATTAGACATGTGTATGTAAAGTAACCCGAATAATCCAGTCGTTATATTCCGCCTCCCTTTAATCGCTCGAGAGCACATTGACCGGTAGAGGGCGCTGAATTATTTGAGCAAGATGCAGAGAAATGAGAAACGGGGCGAAAAACTTCCACAATAAGGCCCCTGTGGATGTGTGCTCTCATTTCCCTCCTCATAGGAGAGGTATCATAATTTAGTTTGATGCCTTGTAGATATTTAATTTAGTGAACATGAACACGACCTCTTTCTGGAATAACCTTTTCGGTTTCGCAGATAAAAGATTGAAAAACCAATAATTTAAAAGTCTTTGAAAGCAAGTAACCCAACTGGTCTAATTTTTAATGTAACTCTTCTGACTTTTTGTTTTGCAGGGTGAAGGGGAGGGGTGAGGGTTATGGTATTTAACGCCACTTTTCTAACAATATTTCAGTTATATCGTGACTGTCAGTTAAACCGGAGTACCCGGAGAAAACCATCAACCTGTCGCAAGTCACTGACAAACTTTATCACATAATGTGGTATCGAGTACACCTCGTCTGGGCGGGATTCGAACTCACAACATTAGTGTTGATATATACTGATTGTATAGGTAGTTATAAATCCAACTACCATACGATCACGACCATGGCGGTCTCTTTTGTTTTGCGTGTAGTTATGACATTTAGAATATATAAAAAAAATATGCGGAATCTTATATTAAATGAATTAGTATTTCTGAAGAAAACTGACCTCAGAAACGTTGCTTTAAAAATATTAATTACTATAAAAAAATAATGTACATATATAAGGGACCAATCATTTAACTTTTAGGGTGGGGAAATGTTTACCCAGGGGCCAACATTTGTGTTAACAGGAAACAAAAATGTGAGTATTTCTCTTTTTGTTTTTGTTTGTTTGTTTTTCTCTTCTTTTTTTTCTTCTAATTTTGTCAAAATTTCTCTTCGAAAACAACAATCAGATTATTTATTTTTGCACCTTTTTTCTATAAAATTTGTCGACAAATATTTTTTTTCAGAAAAAATAACGTAAGCTCTAAACTAGGTGCACTATATCTAATTAAATCCAATGTACCTGTTAAACGAATATGCCATGATAAATATATTTAGGTAAAAAATGTAAATAAATAAATAAATAAAAAAAAAAAACACTTACAACAAATCCGTTTAAAATAAAAGACTTCCATGACATTTTCTTCTTTAACAAGGTTAAATTTTAGGCGGAAGAAAATGAATTCCGTGTTGTGAAAAATAAATTCTTCAACAACTTATGAAACAGATTTTTGTTTTAATGATTGATAAGAAAATTGAAATACTGGAAGGCAAAGAATTGAACAGAAGATTTAATTTTATAAAAATAATGTTTATAACCGATTTTTATGAGATTTAATGCATAAAAGCCCAATTAAACAGGGAACTACTTTTCATCACTAAATACTTTTGGTACAAGGATACATTAGAATCTCATGAACTAGACCAAGGCCATTTTATCTTACTTTAGAAGTTAAAACCATATATATTTATATAACAATTTTAAGTGTTATGTAAGTACATGTATGCAGTTAAACCTTCCAATGCGGTCACCTCTATTAAGCAGTCACCTGTATTAAAAGGTCACATTTTTCTTGTCCTGTCATAGACAATTTAATATGAATTGAACCTCTTTCAAAAGGTCACCTGTCTTAAAAGACCACTTTTTTATTTGTCCCAAATGTGCCTTCTTAATGCAGGTTTGAATGTATATATATAATGTACACCTATTCTTATAAAGGCAATATATAGTTCCTGGCGATAATAAACTCGCGGGTCAAATACTCGGTTGTTTGTCGGAGTGACATTTTTTATACTGAAGTATAACGGCAGGCATCTTTGTCACACATATTTTTGAAGGATGATCAACAATATTATAAGTTTTTTGTTTTATTTCATGTAAACATTCGCAAATTGCTACAGCATTTTTTACGAGCCATTTTTTTTTTTTAGAAGTTATTGAATATTTCATCTAAAAGTTTCTACCCGTATTTAACTCCTCCTACATTTTGATAGGAATTCTTCAGAACTTGTCATCTTCATTACAAATATTTAAATGACTACTTAGAAGTGAAACTAAAAATATAAAAGTTCAGAAATATTATTATTGTGGTAAAAAAATGGGATTGGTCTTGCATACTAGACTCATTGAATGAATAGATATTATATAGAAAAATAAAAAAAAAACCTTCCCAAAATCGAATCTACTTCCCACTACCTACTTCATTGCTAAAGATATCATGATCTAACATGTTCAGAGGGTCGTCGTGGCCGTAATCATATGGTAGTTGGATTTACAACTACCTATGCAATCAGTGCCTCTCACTACTGATGTTGTGAGTTCGAATCTCCATCAGAGCGAGATGTGCAACATTATGTGATAAAGTTTGTCAGTGACTTGTGACAAGTCGGTGGTTTTCCCCGGGTCCCCTGATTACCTCCACCAATAAAACTCACCGCCACGATATAACTGAAATATTATTGAAAGTGGCGTTAAGCACCATCAAACAAACAAACCAATATATTCAACAGCTTGGTAAATGTAATAAATGTTCCGATCATATCTGAATTGTTGCTTTTTGATAAGAGAGAGTTCGATGATAATAATATTTATAGAATTTCAAAACTACATCGTAAAAACCAAACGATTTTCAAATCAAAATTAAAGTTTTTAAGATAGATGAAAAATGAAAAAAAAATCATAGCACTTCTCAATCGTTGTTTGTCCACCCCTCCCCCTTTGTTTGTCCACTCCTCCCCCTTTTTCTTCTTGTTTTTAACGCATGCACGTACAGAACCAAACAAAATTATAAGTTTTTCCATACTAGTAATTGATATAAATATTGACTTTATACTTGTAATACATGTATTAACATATTTTTAAATATTATTCTTGAGCATGCTATATTTAAACAATGTGATAATTATATTCTTGAGCATGCTATATTTAAACAATGTGATAATTATATTCTTGAGCATGCTATATCTAAACAATGTGATAATTATATTCTTGAGCATGCTATATTTAAACAATGTGATAATTATATTCTTGGAAAATGATTAACATAAGCATTCAACTTGTTTCCGAATCCTTATTCTGTAATTATTGTATATATTTATCAGGGGGACCAACCGGTTAATCGAGAAAAGCCGTTCGTGTACGATTGTTAATCGTGTTTTTTGATTCGTGAACGATTCGGTTACTAGTTCGTGTACGATTATTTTGAGGATCCGGACATGATTCCTTGACGGTAAGCCTCAATTATTACTAATTAAGGAAACAATTATTAATTATCTCTTCGCAGTTCCCTTCCTTTATTGTATATCTTTGATAGTGTATGCTCCAAAACTTTCGTTGATATAAACCTTGCGTGAAATGTGGTCAGAAAGTCTAAAAAGCACTGCATCAAAATGTCACAAGAACTATAAGATTCCTATATTCACACATTTACACTTTTTTATGACTGAAACATCACTTTAATGGAAACATTCTTCTATATTGAAGTGGTTAAAAGACTTTTTTCACAAAAAGTGCAAAGTATGACGGAAAAATTATATTTTTTTCATTTTTTTTGTTTGTGAACGAACAGGTTAAAAATTTCTTGTTCGTGATCGATGTTCGTGAACGATTACTCAATATAAGATACTTGCATTTTTCTTAGCAATTTAAATGAATTATTTTCTAATGTTGCTTTTTATAAGTGTCTCATGAAATATGAGCGTGACAAGATATAATTTGCGGTGTTTTGCGTCATCGAAAACCTATTTCTAAGTAATTACTAATTGTCATTCATGAATATATTTTATGTAATATTCTTTGTAAGAATCGGGCAACACCAATTGTAAGTACACATCCATTTTAAGAAAATATTATGTTGAGTACTGAAACACATTCGACCTCAAACTAGAACTGTAAGCCAAAGACTAACTAATACCCCCCACACACAGCAAATTCCACGAAAAGGTCAATAACTCCTGCAATACTGGAACAATCATAATAAAGTACGGGAAAATTTTCGCCAAAATATCTTCCCTATAAAACCTGTCAAAAATTCAAATGTAGTTTAAACAAAAATGTTATGACTGAAATATATTCAGGAGCCCTTACATGTATGTATACGATGCTATGGCTCAAAATGCCTTTTGTAGATATCGTCAACACGCAAAT
The DNA here is from genome assembly GCA_963680875.1 of Bathymodiolus brooksi. NCBI lineage: Eukaryota > Metazoa > Mollusca > Bivalvia > Mytilida > Modiolidae > Bathymodiolus > Bathymodiolus brooksi. The sequence continues at coordinate 14,828,224 of OY804588.1, read as the reverse complement.
ATTTGGTTCCATTATGCAGTAAAAAGTACGTGAAAACTTTCCCGCCATAATGTTCAATCTATAACTACTAAAAAATTATTAGTTTTATGAAAATCCGAAATAAAAGGAAATATTTGGATTACCAAATGAACACTTTTAACCAGTTTTAATAAAAAGCTAAACAATTGATGTACCACTCATTGCCTGACTCTTAAAGTATTACCAAATATAAATCTCTACTTAATCCGTTATATGTTGAACGGAAATTGTCGTAGAATTATGCATTTCCAATCGCTTCAATTGTTGTTTAAAAGTGGATGACACGTTATAAAAACGTATATGTAGATTATCTACTAGATATCAAATTTAGTGCGCACGACGCGTTTCTGGAATAACCTACATAAGGTACGCTCAAAATCGAAAGATTGGAAAGTCATATAATTGTAAAATCGTTGGGAGCAATAAAACCAAAGCAGGGGCGGATCCCGGATTTCAAGTTAGAGGGGGCGCATTTAAAAAAATTGCGCCGAGCGGAGGGAGGCGCGAATATTTTTGGGGTATTTCGTGTGAAAAATCACGATTTTACGCCAAAAAATCATATTTTTTCCAATTTTAGGGGGGGGGGGGGGGGGGGCGCCGGGTGCGCCCCCCCCCCCCCCCCCCCGCTGGATCCGCCCCTGCAAAGGATCTAAGCATGATAACCAAACACGGCTAAGGTCACCCATACCTGTGGGAGGTGAATCTTAGTTTTATTAATAGTTACGTTATTTAGGAACTGTAAATTTCAGTAATAAATATATACATTGTATCTAATAAACCATGTCAGTGCAGAAGCACTACTGACCATTGGTGCGGATGATACCCCTGGGGACTAATAGTCCACCGGCAGAGATATCGACCCATGGATAGTGAAAAAATTGTAGATATCCAATTTAGTACGCACGGCGCGTTTCTGGAATAACATCAGCTACGCTCAAAATCGAAAGATTGGAAAGCCAAATAATTTAAAGTGTTGGGAGCAATAAAACCAAAGGCTAAGGTCACGTATGTCTCTGTACAGTATAGATACGGCTAAGGTCACGTATGTCTCTGTACAGTATAGATACGGCTAAGGTCACGTATGTCTCTGTACAGTATAGATACGGCTAAGGTCACGTATGTCTCTGTACAGTATAGATACGGCTAAGGTCACGTATGTCTCTGTACAGTATAGATACGGCTAAGGTCACGTATGTCTCTGTACAGTATAGATACGGCTAAGGTCACGTATGTCTCTGTACAGTATAGATAAGACATCAAAAATGCACATTTGAATCCCATGATTTCATTAAAGCTATAAAGAACAAATTTCGGATATTTAAATTATTATTTAATTTTATTTATCATGCTTGGTCTTCAATTTCAATTGTTTTGATACCTCTGGAGAAGATATTTATAGAAACAAGGAAAAGGGGAAGGGAGGTAATTAAATACAACGTACATTGAATTTGGTACAGTCTACAGTGGTGCATCTAGAGTCTGAAAAATACCCTCATTGATATATACATTCAGTATGAACATAGGCCGGTGTCTGCCCGACTTTTAACACATACCTGGTGATGTGAAAATATAACTGCGAGCCCCTGTGGGTAATTCCGTGTCACGAGCGCCTGTGTTCTGCCCATGTATATGTAGTTGTCATTTTGTTGATATTATTTTTTTTAATTATTTAAAGTTAAAGTTAATAAAGAAGTTTGGGCGACTCAAAATGAAACCAATAAAAATTCTGGCGATAAATTGGGCAACATTATTGTAATATAAAGCGAGAAGGCAAGAACAATCAATCGTTTTATTGTTTTATAATGCAATAACTATGTGATAAATGATTGGATGTCGCGACTTGTAAGACAACCAGACATGACAGTTCCAGTCTACTGTATAAAGTGATATGCAAATTTGATTGTGGTTGGTTTATGGTATTTAATGCCACATTCAATAATATTTCAGTTATATCGTGGCGGTCAATTTTATTGGTGGGGAAAACCACCCACCTGTCACTGGCAAACTTTATCACATAATGTTGTATCGAGTACACCTCGCCATGAACGTGCAAATTTGATAAAATTGAATGTACAATGTATTTGCAACAAAATATTAGATTTGTATGATTCTTATTTGTTTATTGTGCCATCTAAATTTTTATTGTTTTTCATTATTCCCTCTAGATTTTTATTGTTTTTCATTATTCCCTCTAGATTTTTATTGGTTTTCATTATTCCCTCTAGATTTTTATTGATTTTCATTATTCCCTCTAGATTTTTATTGTTTTTCATTATTCCCTCTAGATTTTTATTGTTTTTCATTATTCCCTCTAGATTTTTATTGTTTTTCATTATTCCCTCTAGATTTTTATTGTTTTTCATTATTCCCTCTAGATTTTTATTGTTTTTCATTATTCCCTCTAGATTTTTATTGTTTTTCATTATTACCTCTAGATTTTTATTGATTTTCATTATTCCCTCTAGATTTTTATTGGTTTTCATTATTCCCTCTAGATTTTTATTGTTTTTCATTATTCCCTCTAGATTTTTATTGTTTTTCATTATTCCCTCTAGATTTTTATTGTTTTTCATTATTCCCTCTAGATTTTTATTGTTTTTCATTATTCCCTCTAGATTTTTATTGTTTTTCATTATTCCCTCTAGATTTTTATTGTTTTTCATTATTCCCTCTAGATTTTTATTGTTTTTCATTATTCCCTCTAGATTTTTATTGTTTTTCATTATTCCCTCTAGATTTTTATTGTTTTTCATTATTCCCTCTAGATTTTTATTGTTTTTCATTATTCCCTCTAGATTTTTATTGTTTTTCATTATTCCCTCTAGATTTTTATTGTTTTTCATTATTCCCTCTAGATTTTTATTGTTTTTCATTATTCCCTCTAGATTTTTATTGTTTTTCATTATTCCCTCTAGATTTTTATTGGTTTTCATTATTCCCTCTAGATTTTTATTGATTTTCATTATTCCCTCTAGATTTTTATTGTTTTTCATTATTCCCTCTAGATTTTTATTGTTTTTCATTATTCCCTCTAGATTTTTATTGTTTTTCATTATTCCCTCTAGATTTTTATTGTTTTTCATTATTCCCTCTAGATTTTTATTGTTTTTCATTATTCCCTCTAGATTTTTATTGTTTTTCATTATTCCCTCTAGATTTTTATTGATTTTCATTATTCCCTCTAGATTTTTATTGGTTTTCATTATTCCCTCTAGATTTTTATTGTTTTTCATTATTCCCTCTAGATTTTTATTGTTTTTCATTATTCCCTCTAGATTTTTATTGTTTTTCATTATTCCCTCTAGATTTTTATTGTTTTTCATTATTCCCTCTAGATTTTTATTGTTTTTCATTATTCCCTCTAGATTTTTATTGTTTTTCATTATTCCCTCTAGATTTTTATTGTTTTTCATTATTCCCTCTAGATTTTTATTGTTTTTCATTATTCCCTCTAGATTTTTATTGTTTTTCATTATTCCCTCTAGATTTTTATTGTTTTTCATTATTCCCTCTAGATTTTTATTGTTTTTCATTATTCCCTCTAGATTTTTATTGTTTTTCATTATTCCCTCTAGATTTTTATTGTTTTTCATTATTCCCTCTAGATTTTTATTGTTTTTCATTATTCCCTCTAGATTTTTATTGTTTTTCATTATTCCCTCTAGATTTTTATTGTTTTTCATTATTCCCTCTAGATTTCTATTGTTTTTCATTATTCCCTCTAGATTTTTATTGTTTTTCATTATTCCCCCTAGATTTTTATTGTTTTTCATTATTCCCTCTAGATTTTTATTGGTTTTCATTATTCCCTCTAGATTTTTATTGTTTTTCATTATTCCCTCTAGATTTTTATTGTTTTTCATTATTCCCTCTAGATTTTTATTGTTTTTCATTATTCCCTCTAGATTTTTATTGTTTTTCATTATTCCCTCTAGATTTTTATTGTTTTTCATTATTCCCTCTAGATTTTTATTGGTTTTCATTATTCCCTCTAGATTTTTATTGTTTTTCATTATTCCCTCTAGATTTTTATTGTTTTTCATTATTCCCTCTAGATTTTTATTGTTTTTCATTATTCCCTCTAGATTTTTATTGTTTTTCATTATTCCCTCTAGATTTTTATTGTTTTTCATTATTCCCTCTAGATTTTTATTGTTTTTCATTATTCCCTCTAGATTTTTATTGTTTTTCATTATTCCCTCTAGATTTTTATTGGTTTTCATTATTCCCTCTAGATTTTTATTGATTTTCATTATTCCCTCTAGATTTTTATTGTTTTTCATTATTCCCTCTAGATTTTTATTGTTTTTCATTATTCCCTCTAGATTTTTATTGTTTTTCATTATTCCCTCTAGATTTTTATTGTTTTTCATTATTCCCTCTAGATTTTTATTGTTTTTCATTATTCCCTCTAGATTTTTATTGTTTTTCATTATTCCCTCTAGATTTTTATTGTTTTTCATTATTCCCTCTAGATTTTTATTGTTTTTCATTATTCCCTCTAGATTTTTATTGTTTTTCATTATTCTCTCTAGATTTTTATTGTTTTTCATTATTCCCTCTACTGGACTTGGTATATTATATTTCACTGGTGATTTTTGTTTCTCTCCAGTTTGTGCCTTTTGAGCAATCGTTGCCAATCACATGTATAGTTCTGAATTCGATTCACAAAAATTAGTTAAAATATATATTATATATGAAAAAAAATATACATACATGTATTGCGATATACCAAGTACAAATCAGGCGCAAAAAATCAATTGCTTGTACATCATTTCGGCAAAAAAAAGTTTTTTTGCTTGCACTAAAAAATATTATTACTGACATGGGAAGAATCTCACTTTTTCAGTATAATTAATAATCATTATAACGTGTTTTATATGCGATCTGGTAGAAGCGGTCAAAGAGAGGGAAGTTGTTATTAATCAGTTAACTTCGGAACAAAACGATCAAATTGTGTGGGACCCGATCGTTATTTGATATGGCCGTTTCTATTGCCGATCAGTTTGAAATTCTACCGACTATTCAAAGGAGAACGGGCTGACAGATCAACCGAGCTGGTCATCCCGCTGATAACCCTAGCCAGTTTTGGCAGCGGTCTATGTACTACCCGTTTATGGACTATTACATAACAGAGCTTACCGCGAGATTACTTGTAAATAGCGGCAGATACCAGGCACAATACTTGATACCAATGAACTTGCCTAGATTAACACCAGACACCGTAGACGTTATATTTGACACATATAAAACCGATTTACGTTGCGACATAGTTATGTTTTAAAGCTGAAATCAAAAGGTTGGGGAACATTGACAACCGCTAAACCATCGAATCTGGAGGACACCCTTAACGTCACAAACGAAGAGCTCTATCCTTCGATCAGCACCGTTTTGTTGATACTTTACACCATGCCTGCCAGCACAGCTACGACGGAGAGATCATTCTCTGTTCTCCGTCGCCTTAAGACGTACTTGAGAACAACAATGCTGCATGACCGCCTGACTTCTTTAGCTGTACTGCATCTGCACAGATACATTGACATTGACATCGACAGAGTCATGCGCTCATTTACTTTAGGGAAATCTCGTCATGCTGACTTTGGCTACGGACATTAAATTCAAATAACGCAAACTACTATGTGTTTTGATTTTTACAGCAGGAATTCATTAACACTTAAAACATGTGGACAATATGGCAATGTGAACAAACTGCGAATCAAAAGGTGCATGCAATAACGTGTTCCTATTTTTGTTTAAATATTTTTTCAGTTTTACTTTGTAACATCTCCGTTAATCAGCAAAGCTATTTAAAAAGCAAATATTTAGTATCCATCAGAACAAACATTGATGATTCGCTAGCTTTCTAAAAATTAAATTTTGATAACCAAGGCGGACGGTATATATAAAACTGAATTTATAGTAACAAGTCGCAGGTTTCAGGAATCAAGGCATTTATTTTTTAACAGGTGTTGCACCTCATATTTCCTTTGTTCATATATATTAACTTCCTGAAGTGTTCTGTCAACCGATGAATGTTTTCTGTATGAAACGTGATGGTTAAAAAGGGAGCGATTTGACAACAGGAATTGCTCTCTCCAATTGCTAGAAACGCTGGTCTTCTAGTGGGGGGCTTCGCTCCCGTGGTCCCCCTACCAGGGCGCCAGCCCTGCACCCGATGGGGCCTTAGGCAGCCCCAAGACCCCTCGCCGAAGTTCTTTGATTGTACATAGTTTTACTTCCAGCTACGCCCCTGCAAATTGTGTATTTGGTTTTTAAAAGATAGATCTCAGTCCCAGTGGTGATTGCCTCTGTGAAAAAATCAACAGCAAGGACTAGGCGTTTCATTTTTCTTTTTAAAAAATTCTGGTATGCTCAGTGGTAAAATAAAAGAATCACCTGTTATTGTAATACGATTCAAATAGGCCATGAATACTTGTTTTAAAGCAAAACATGTATTTTTCTTCCTTAAAATGTCGGTGGCTTCTGGAGGACTGTGCACCCCAGATCCCTGTCTCGGTAATGTTTGGCCCCAAGCTACGCCCGTGTCTCCTCGGTACCATTTGAAGTCTTTAAAAGTAAACAATGATTGTCATGTATCTATGTCCTCCGTATTTTTTTCAATTCAATTCCGAATACGTTCCCGATTAATAAGTCTGTAGTAAGTAAAATATATTCCTATAAATAGCGATGACAGTTAAAAGTGATTATGAAATCAACATGTAAATAAATCATTTTGCAATCAAAACAGAAAGGTAGTAAGTTTTTTTTTCTTCCTTATTTAGATTAATGCATATTGAGAGATAATTGATGATCAAGATGAAAAAAAGGGGGGTGGGGTTGGGTTGTGTTTAACGACACTTTCAACAATATTTCAGGTTTATGGTGGCGGTGAGTTTTATTGGTGAAGGAAACTGGGTAACCAGAGAAAACCACCGACCTGCCATAAGTCACTGACAAACTTTATCTCATAATGTTGTATCGAGTTAAAGTTAAAACAGGGGGTGGGGGGATGGGGGTGTAAGCGGTATATATAACTCCGGACTGTTGTTTCAGTGAGCTTCATGTGGTATTCCAGTTGATTTTCTCAGTCAGTTGCGGTTTTTAAAATTAAACTTGATTGCAGTAAAATTGGTTTCTCAAATAAGTAGTATATCGTACACAAAATGGCTATTGTAGTTGATATTTGCTTGTAACAATATTCGAACAAATTTATTGCTAGATAATCATGGATTACTTTGATGTAAAATTTGTTCTACAAGAAATGTTGCAAATTTTTTTTTTTTTTTTAAATAGAATGAACTGATTTTGCACATATTTATGATATCAATAATGTGCCACCCGATGTCCACCCGAATACTACACTATAATCTACAATGCTTTATTATATGGTATATTGTTTTCGTTATTGATATAACTGAAATACTGCTAATTGATGTTAAACAAGAACCCTCATTAATCGGTAAATTGGCATTTTTTCTTTGATTTCACTGTCGACTGTATCAACTAACTGACTGATATTGAATATTATTTTTCAGTGTGAAGTCAAACACATTATGTCATTACCGATAAAAATAATAAAGTCAGTTTTGAAAGTCTCTGCATATCGAACTCTCCGCGATACTGGCAATAATGCAGGGGCGGATCCAGGGGGAGGCACACCCGGCACGCACCCCCCCTAAAATTGGAAAAAATATGATTTTTTGGCGTAAAATCGTGATTTTTCACACGAAATACCCCAAAAATTTTCGCGCTTCCCTCCGCTCGGCGCAATTTTATATATATTAATTCATAATCAGCTTAGAAATCAAATGTTTATATATTTCTTTTTCAGATTCCGAACGATGGGCGCTATTAAGAGTAAAATTCTCAGTTTAGTAGACAGGGAACGTAAAAGATCAGGACATGAGATCAAATTATCCTTTGATGATATTTTCAAAGGAAACAACATATCATTTATTGACAATATAAAAGTTGAACCAGATTCAATGACGTATTTAACAGCAAGCCACACATCCATTAAGACGATCCCGGAAGATATCGGGCGTTATCGTAACTTGAAAAATCTGGATTTGTCTAATAATTTAATAGAATATATACCTTGGTCTATAGTATATCTAAAAGAGCTAGAAATATTGGATCTGTCACATAATCAGTTAACCAAGCTTCCCTCCACTATGTTTTATTTCCCAAAATTAATTAGTCTGGACCTGAGCTATAATTTGTTTGAACGGTTACCTATAGAATTACTGTTATATAAGAAATTAGAAACACTTAATGTTGAAGGAAACCTCAGTTTAGTTTCGCCTCCGCTAGACTTGTGTTTGCAAGGAAAGGAAGTCATATTCACAGAATTACAAAAACGGCAAAGTCGAACTGATGCTTGGGCACGATGGAAACCTTATTACACAGGTCAATTTACCTGTCTACAAACATTAGTTGAAATATGTATTGAATCGATAATTTATTCGAAACTGGATTATTTAGCCGCTACAACAATACCACCTACTGTTAAAAATTATTTATCATCAGCAGAAAAGCATCAATTATATCAAATATCGTTAATGAAATGTAGTATGTGCAAGGCATATTTTACGAAAGATTACATTTTTGACAATCACAAATGCTATGCTTAATATTTATTTATAGAATGTTTTGTACTTAATATTTATTTATAGAATGTTTTGTACTTAATATTTATTTATAGAATGTTTTGTACTTACTATTTATATATAGAATGTTTTGTACTTAATATTTATTTATAGAATGTTTTGTACTTAATAATTATTTATAGAATGTTTTGTACTTAATATTTATATATAGAATGTTTTGTTTTACCTCTATGTGTGTGTTGTTGTTGTTGTTGTTGTATCACTCCTTTAATCAAATATGGTTTGGTTTGGTTGATGGTGTTTAACGCCACTTTCAACAATATTCCCAGTTATATCGTGGCAGTCAGTTTTATTTGTGGAGGGAATCAGAGTACCCGGAGAACACCACCATGACAATATGAACACCTATAGTATATGTACAAATATTCTGTAAATAAAACCCAACAGCCTACTATGCTAACCTGCAAAAAATAGTCAATTATGGCCATTCTTATTGACAACAGTGTATAGTGTACAAGATTTTGACCAAATTATATAGTCAAACCAGCCCATGTGGTCACCTCTATTAAGCAGTCACCTGTATTAAAAGGTCACCTTTTTTTTGTCCTGTCACAGAAAAATTCATATGAATTGAACCACTTTTAAGAGGTCACCTGTCTTATAAGGCCACTTTTTATTGGTCCCAACGGTGACCTCTTAATACAGGTATGGTTGTAATTAGTTCTACATTAGGTCATCGAAACAATAGTTTGTTCCCATTCTACTTAACCATTATTACTATTCCTGTGAAACTGGTCGTAATTATCTCTCTTCATTAGAGCCTTTTATTTTTGAATAAATAAAATTAACAAATGAAATTGTTTTACAGATTACAGTATGACTTTAGTCTGTATTGCAGATACAAAAAAAAACAATTTACATACAGAATGGATTATAAATATCTTTAATTGTGATTTCTGGTTTTATTTTCAGTGATTAAAGTCAGACAGAATGATTTTTTTCGTCTGGAAATATTTAGATATAGGCTGGGACCCTATTGTGACTGTGAAATAAAAGTGCTGTTCCCTTACTGTAATTTGTGTCAAAGTGTAAAGTTTGAGAGTATCTCGTGAAATATCCTTTCTTACTAGAATTATTTTCTTTGTTCAAGTCTTAGGAAAATTAGAGTTATCTTTCTTTGTTCATTTCTGAAGTTGAATTGAAAGGAAAATTACAATAAAGTAGAGTAAATTGTATTTAAAGTCCACACATATATACATTAAATAAATAACATGAGCTACATTAAGCTCTTAAAAAACAGACTATAAAATAAGATAATGATATGAATGTAAATGAATTTATAGTTTATCCTATGTGACAATACAGCTGAAATGAGATTTTGTCCATCTGAAAAAGACATTGAATGCATTCTTTCTGGAAAAAAACTAAGTCAAAAATATTTCTGCCAATCAGAGACCAGGGTGGCCATTTTGGATTGTGAATCACTCCCTAAAAGTAACAAAATTTCTTCAAAACACTTAGAGGAACATTTATGGCAAATCTGGTGACTTCAAATGAGGTAGTTTTGGGAGAGAAAAAAAAGGGGGGGGGGGAGTGTCTCAATCAAACAGAGGCATGGATTTCGAGACCACTACAGGAACATTTCTGGCAAGTCAGCTGATTTTACATGCATTAGTTCTGGAGAAGAAATCAAAATGTCTCTGTCAATCAAAGTTCATGGCAGCCATCTTGGATTTCTAAAAAAGATGGAACACTTCACTTCTTCAGAACCCCTAGAGGAACAATTGTGGTAAGTTTTGTGTCTGGGCATGCAGTGGTTATGAAGACGTTGAAAATATGAAAAGTTAACGACATTCTGACAGGCAGATGCATGGACGCCAGACGCTGTTGAACAGAAAAGCTTCTAACTTGAAAACTGTAAGAGGAGTTGGGAGGACAAAACATGTACCCAGTCTGTTTGTGTACCTAAATTAGGTCAAAAGCCAGGCCATTCGGGTTTGGTTTGGTTTATGGTGTTTAATGCCACTTTCAACAATATTTTAGCTATATCGTGGCGGGTCAGGCCATTCGGATATTGTAATATATTTAAATACCCTTGTTAGTGGACGTTCCTTTCTCCATTCATGACTTCTCACTGTGTTTGTAACTAGAGTAGGGTGCCTTTAGTGGAGCAGGAACTGTATACCCTTCCCATGCATCCAAATTCACCCCTGGTTTTAGTGGGTTCATGTTGCTAGATCTTTAATTTTCTGTGTAGTTTTTTGTAGATCGTTGTTTATCCTTTTGGTCATTGTTGTCTGTCCTTCATTTATAGATTCTGAATACCCTTTTGGTCATTGTTGTCTGTCCTTCTATTTATAGATTCTGAATACCCTTTTGGTATCTTCAAACTCTTCTTAGTGTTCCCAAGCTAGGTGGTGGTTTTCTAGTAATTGAATATGAAAATAAGTTTGGTGCTATACAATCATGCAGAAGATGACTGTTTAAAAGTACACTCTCGGAGGTGCAGAAATAAGAACGAACTTCTCTAAAGCATGGTACAACCCTTCAGAAACTGGCGTCCACTTATAGTGTGGGATGGAATTAATGCACAATGCGACCTTAGAACTCATTATAAAGAGTACCTCATAAATGGAAACTCATGCTTTAGCTATTAATTAGCGATAGCTTATTAGGAGTGGTCATTTGTGGCAGCTCAAGATTTCTAGCCCCTAAAGTTCTTTTAAGTCATGATTATTGCTGAACTTGAAGTTAAACAATCGATCAATATATTTTAGTCAAATAAATAAATGAAGAGAGATTTGGGCCCATAAAACTAGTTTAAACCAGCCACTTTTTATTGAAGTGTCTGTACCAAGCCAGGAGATGGTCAATGGTCAAGTAAATGTATGTTGAGGGTTTCCATTCTGCTTCTATTAGATTTATGAACTGTTCTGACGGTGCGGTATTATTTGTTTTTCATCTTATTATCTTCTTTAACCAGTGGCATTCCAAGATTTGTTGTTAGTAAAGTTCTTTTCATCATAAATAGAGGGCCCGAGTGGCTCGGTGAGTTAGGTAGTTGTAGGGCCCAAGTGGCTCAGTGAGTTAGGTAGTTGTAGGGCCCGGGTGGCTCAGTGAGTTAGGTAGTTGGATTACCTAACAACTCATACAAGTCTATCACCAATACAGCGTGGGTTCGCGCCCGGCTTTGTAAATTACAAAAATGGGTGCACTCGACTCGCAGCCGCAAGTGATAAAGTTTACCAGTTGCTTGCCCATGGTCGGTGGTTCACTCAGGGTACTACAGCTTTTCCACCACTAAAACTGGTCACCATAATATAGCTGAAATATTGCTGAAAGTGGTGTTAAACACAATCAAAATCAAAATCAAATCGTCATAAATATAGCTGAAATATTGCTTACTTGAAGCTAAACAACAATTAATATGTTTAGTTCAATTAAATAAATGAATTAAAAAAAAACAATATTAATTGAATTTTTATTATAAATTTAACTACTGTCATAAAAGAAGTTGTCTACATGAAACATAGCTGTGGAACCGTAGCTCTGGATGGTCTTAGACTCGACCAAAAAAAAGACGGCTGAGAGCTATGGTTCCGCAGCTACACAAAACAAAACACAACTGTAGGTCAACCGTGTTGAGCCACCATTACAATATACAAAATTGTTCAAACAAAAAACATGATACAAGTTGACACCATAATGAAAAATATATGACCCATATTTGTTTGACAATGTCGGCCATCTTTGAATTGACACAAAACAAAAACAAACTTTGATAAATATGACACCATCTTACTTTATACACACACAGAAAACAAAAATAGAAGGCAAGAAAAAAAAATTTAATTACATTTTTCGTAGATTTTGAGATTTTGCTCATTTACTCGCTGTGTTTTTTTATTTTGGCAAAATGCATCAATGCAAAAAAGAATTCTCTAGAAGGAGACTACTGTCTGTATATAAGGAGAAGTTTTATTATAAAGGATAACAAGTAATTTGTTCACTTTCCTTTCGATGGATTATTAAGATTTTTTGCTTTGATATAAAACTAACTAAAATATGTTCTAAAAACATAAAAAAACAACAAAAAACAAAAAAAAATCAACAACTTGATGTAAACAAATATTTGATAAATTTAGAAATGAAAAAATATTTGGTCACTAAATTTACATAATGAATAAAATCAACATAAACAAATAATTAAATAAACAATTCATAACAAATGTTTCCGACAGTCAAAAATAAAACAAAATTATATGAGGTATTTTGGAGGAGGCAATTCTGGATTAAATAATAAGAAAGAATATAGAAATAAATGAACATAAGGGACTATCCAACTTTACACTTAAAACACAAAATAAAGTTTTTATTATTAGACAATTATTGCACTTCACTTAATGCGATATGATGTGTTATGGAGCACAGAAAAACAATATTGACCAAGGCTGAAGGCCACTGTTTAATGCATCTTTGTCTTCCACAAGTCTGTCGAGTTGTTGATTTGTAATGTCGGCAAATCGTCTTTTGCTTGTCATGTTGACAGACCCGCTGTCATTCTCATCTGCCATGTTTGTGTGACGTCATTGCAAGACGTAGAAAATGATTGGCTGTTAAATTTTTTAATTTACCCATGATTTCACCCACTACTAAAAATAGATCAGATACCTTCCAATATGAAAACCTGCTTTGCAATATGACAATTAATCACCAAAAAAAACCCTGAATTCTATGGTTTATGGTGTTTAACACCACTTTCAACAATATTTCAGTTATATCGTAGCAGTCAGTTTTTATTGGTGGAGGAAACCCGAGGACCTGGAGAAAACCACAGACCTGTCACAAGTCACTGACAAACTTTATCACATAATGTTGTACACATCGCCCTGATCGAGATTCGAACTCACAACATCAGTGGTGATAGGCACTGATTGCATAGGTAGTTGTAAATCCAACTACCATACGATCAAGGCCACGACGGCCCCCTTTTTGTGTCTTTTAAACTGTCTTCGAAAATGTCTTATTTTTGTTGTAAATATTAGTCGTAGCTAACTTTGGCAACATTTTTGCAACTTTAAATAATTGGTTCTTTAAATATTTTTACCATTTAAGCAGTAAATAACACACATGACTGACCTTTCAGATTTTCTTTCTTCGAAAATTAATTATATAAGAAAGATAATCGTGAAATGCATAAACATTTGAAAAGTAAAACAATAAATATAGATGATTAGTTAAATAGATGATCGTATATATCAGCCTCTTCTCTTTTTATTATTTGTAGTGTATTGTCGATGATATTTAAATTTTCATTTCGATCTTTACACACGATAATATCTGCTATGAAACAAAAAGCATGTTAATATATACTATTGTTGTTTTGATTTGAATGGATTTCTCAGAGTAATATAGCCTCGAAGGCAAAACCTCAGAAATCTGTTTTGAGCAAAATATATCAATGATAGTATATATTTCTGTTCCTCTACGAAATATATGTTGTTCATATCAGAACAAACCCTTAAGTGTGTGTGATATCATGACAAACCCTCAAGTGTGTGTGATAAATTCTGCAAAGCTCACGTAATAATCTAAAGGTGGTGTTAAACACCAATCAATCAAGTACTAATCATGTACCTGTAATTTTTTTTAATAGATTATCTTTTTGTAGTGTTTTGGGGTTCTGATATTTACTTATTTTTTTAATATAGAATTATACATAATGTTAAAGCTTTATACAGATATAATACTTAATTTTTAATATGGAATTATACATAATGTTAAAGCTTTATACAGAATACTTACAAAACATTATCTTTGTAGGGTAAAACATAAAACACAAAAATGTTGCAAAAGCCTAGTAAAAAACAAACAAATTTGGCACATATCATAAATTTCATCGTTGGTAACCCACAGCTAATCATGCTTCAATTACTCTCTGCTCATCACCCGTAGGTCAACTCACAGAGAAATCCTCTTAGTCATGTGATGGTGATAAAACACTTTGATAAGTCCTGATGACTGTGTCTATAGCCAATCAAATCACAGTTTTTAAATATATCTAAATTAAGAAAGAGATTTCTTGCAAATGATGAACTTTTTCACCTCAAAGAAGGAGATTAACAATATCAAATGATAACTGTGGGCTTGGTTTATGGTGTTTAACGCCACTTTCAACAATACTTCAGTTATATCGTGGCGGTCAGTTTTATTGGTGGAGGAAACCGAAGAACCAGGAGAAAACCACAGACCAGCCACAAGTCACTGACAAACATAACGTTGTATCGAGTACACCTCGCCTGAGCGAGGTTCGAACTCACAATGTTAGTAGTGATAGGCACTGATTGCATAGGTAGTTATAAATCCAACTACCATAAGATCACAACCACGATTGCCCCTATATCTACAATGTAACTACACTGTATTAATATGGTTTTTTTTCACAGAAAACATTTTTCTGCCAGTTGACCTACAGAAGATGAGTAGAGAGTAATCTGAGTGTAATCTCAGGTTACCGCTGATACATATATTTATACAATTATATCTTAATTTATGTAAATATAATGTTGTGATTAAGTCTACAAGTATGTTTACCGGTAATACAAAAAACTGTAAGATTTCAGGGGGGTGCATGTACGTCATAATTGGAAGCCATTTTGTTGTCAAACTCTCAAACATTTCGACAATGTTATTGTTGCGAAAACATTGTCGAAGTGTTTGAAAGTTTGACAAGTTTTTGAACTATGGACACACCATTGTTTAGCGGACATTTAGGGGCATTTGACGCCCTATCACTTTAATGTTATCCTTACAATAACTAATGCTTACCTTCAAGCGGCACAAAATGGCTTCCAATTATGACGTACATTCACCCCCGTGGATTTCGTTATTTAAAATTAATACATACATGTATGTATATGCATTACTTCTAACAGATCAATACAAAACAAAGCAGTATAACAGTTATCTGCCCTTGAATCATAAACCTAATCTGACATAAGGTGTTTATCACAACCGTAAGTTACACAATAGAAAGTTTGATCAAAGGCAAGATATTTGGACTATATATAATAGATACTGAAGACACCATCCAATCAAATCCTACTGCGTATTTATAATACCTTTTAAACAACAATGATGTATAGAGGGCTTTCTCCATTTCCTGTATGGGACAAAAAGTCAAAATGACAGGAATAAAAATCATCAAATGTTATCTTTAAATAAATTACAGCCAAAATATTATAATTTATTTATTTATATAATAAAAATAAAATTTATATACCGAATGATATATTAAATTTTCCGGGAGCATTGTATCATCAGAAAATTTTTCTGGGACAATTTAAATGAGTTGCCATAGTTACTGTGAAACATATTAAAAGTTTTACATAGCCAACATGTTTGACATGATCTAGGATTAATATATCCAAAACCTACTTAAATACTAAAAAAGACTGTATACAATATATACATAATTCATTAAAAATTTAACCTGAAGAAGAAAAAAATGTAGTCTAATTATCTCCCTTTGAACTGAAAATGTATAAAAAGTGTATTAAAAAATTAAATACATCACAGGAAAAGCAAAAAAGCAAAAAGATTTCCTTTGAAAAGGCTTTACATTTTTTTATACTAATTTTTTTTAGAAAGAACAAAACTTCCTTTCATCACAAAAAAATACACAATAGACAAAAACATGTAATAGTGACAAGTCATAACACACACTGTATATACATGTTCTACACACAAAAATCAATTGCCATTTTCTGACGTGAGACTTTCTGTCCGCCTAGGTGGGGGTGGAGGAGGAATGGTCTTTACCCTAAAAGATTTCTCATTTCCAAAACCAGTTTCTTTAACTTGCTGTCCATTGTTCAATGTACGTAAACAATAATCAGATGCCGACTTCTGGTCCAAGTTTATACGATTCAGTTGTAATTCTAACTTCTGTATAGAATCTAACGTGGAACTTGTCTGTTTGTACTTGTCAAGAAACTGGAAGTCTGACATCTG
Organism: Bathymodiolus brooksi; assembly: GCA_963680875.1. Taxonomy (NCBI): domain Eukaryota; kingdom Metazoa; phylum Mollusca; class Bivalvia; order Mytilida; family Modiolidae; genus Bathymodiolus; species Bathymodiolus brooksi. The sequence continues at coordinate 14,811,584 of OY804588.1, read as the reverse complement.
TCGAGAATTATTGTTTGTATTTTGATATAAGTTTTGATTATCATTGTAATTTAAAGGATTTGCTACATCAGTAGTCCCCGGACCATTCAATGTTTTACTTTCCGTAATGTTCGAAAATTCTGAATCGGGAAATAATTCCTGTGGTAACTTATCGGCCAAGTTTTCACTCGGATGTGAGTGTAACACTGAATGACTGCCGTTTTCTATAACATTATTGTTAATATGTGAATGAGCACTTCCTGTCGTGTTTGAGTAATAATCGCTGTCTGACTTCATCATAATGTTCGTTTCTTGTGACGATGTACTGTCTGTACTTTGTGCAGAGATTTGTGAATCTCTAAAAGATTTAGAATTTCTAAACTCGGGTGGAGGGTCAATTTTAGGAGTTTTACTGAGCTTGAGCTCCAGTCTATTTCCGCTGGCATCCTGCGGAGGAAGTGGAGTAATGATTTTCATTCTTTCTTCGTACGAACATTGCAATATTGTATTTTGATTAAAACTGTCATCAAACCCATTTGCAAATGGGTTGCCCGTTATTGATGCAATTCCAGCAAAATGATTTTGTGTCAATAGTGCATCAGGGGAGCTAACCGAAACCTGTCCCCTCAATATGCCTGGCCAATACATTGGATCAACACCACAGTTTGTGTGTAAAGTCAAATTCTCAGAAGACATTTCCTTATGACCACTGTCCGGTGAGTCCGTGTCATCCAGTTTAATGTTATTGTTGTAAGCACTATTAGGAGAATTTGCAACGAAAGTAGTGTCAAAGTCAAAATCGTTCCCATCGGGAGTGTAAACTGCTCCCGACTGCGGTGTTGTAGGATCTGGGAACCAGGATACCTGAAGAATAAAAAATACACATGTGTAAAAATAACTAATGATTTTCTCTAAAAACATCACAGCTTTAGCATTTTTTTGTTTTTATTGTGATTTAAAATAGACATAATTTGCATAAGGTCAAAATGACAAATCTGCCAGAAAAACGAGGAATAGATATTAATATAGATATTCACGTTGATATGGTTTATGGTGTTTAATGTCACCTTCAATAATATGTCATGGTTGTTAGTTTTATTGGTGGAGGCAACACTGACAAACTTTATCACATAATGTTGTATCGAATACACCTCGCCATGAACGAGATTCTAACTCACAACATTAGTGGTGATAGGCACTGATTGCACAGGTAGTTGTAAATCCAACTACCATACGATCACGACCACGACAGTCCCTTCGGGATCTCTGTAATTTTGATATTCATGTTGATATGAAAATAAAGCAATCAGACTTTGATTTTTATTGCATCCTAATTAGCTAATTACAATGTTCAATAGCTTTCTGCACACCTATAATTAACACAACCAATCAATACTTAATGTATAATTAATGAATACAAACACATAATCAACAAATACTAAAATCAATTATAACACTGCAGAGTGGTCAAAATTTTAAAGAGATAATAAAATTCTTATGCATACTTTATGATACAAACAAACTTAGTTAGGTTTCTGAAGGACTGTCCGAAAAAGATTGTGTCATATTTTTAACATTGATCTAACATTTCATCCGAGTGTCCTGCAATGGTAGTTGATTCTTACTAATATTAATGAAAACATTTTTATTCAAATGCCTAAAACTTTCTTTTGTAGTTTTGTAAACCTAAAAGGAATATATCACTGAAATACCATATAAATTTAACAAGGGAAACAGAACACATTTTCAAAGTCATAATTGGACACTCTTTGACTTGTTCTTTGGGGGAAAAGTTTCTGACAAAAAATATGGTCTATTTCATGAAAAAAGTCTATGAGAGGGTAGGATAAAAGTGAAGAAATGAACCCACAAACAACACAACTTTTTCTCTCCTGTTTTTGAATTACATGTATCTAATGGTGACATTTGTTGTTATGTCCAAAAATAAAGTTTCCCATTTTTAAATCAGTGAACATGTTTAAGTGAGAATCCAATGGCAGCAGACCTCGTGACTGTGATCGTATGGTAGTTTGATTTACAACTACCTATGCAATCAATGTCTATCACCACTGATGTTGTGAGTTCGTGTGACAGGTTGATGGTTTTCTCCAGGTCCTCCGGTTTCCTCCACCAATAAAATTGACCGCCATGATATAACTGAAATATTGTTGAAAGTGGCATTAAACACCATCAAACAAACAAATAAACCATAGACTTATAAATAGAATATTTGTTCCTAAACTATCCATTTCTGTGAATTCTTTTAGCAATTGGGTGGTGGAAAAGGGGAGGGCTTAGGGTAAGACAAAAATGTGTACAGTGGAAGGCAAGCCATTTCTGTTAAAATTCTTTTGATTCTTTTAGCAATTGGGTGGTGGAAAAGGGGAGGGCTTAGGGTAAGACAAAATGTGTACAGTGGAAGGCAAGCCATTTCTGTTAAAATTCTTTTGATTCTTTTAGCAATTGGGTGGTGGAAAAGGGGAGGGATTAGGGTAAGACAAAAATGTGTACAGTGGAAGGCAAGCCATTTCTGTTAAAATTCTTTTGGCAAAATAAGACTTACTAAGATATTTGTAATCTGTTTAAGTGTAAATGACGGACAGACATAAACAAATATATACTGCCTGTCATCCTTCTACTGTACTCTTAAAATAAAAATACAATACAATGACGGACAGACATAAACAAATATATACTGCCTGTCATCCTTCTACTGTACTCTTAAAATAAAAATACAATACAATGACGGACAGACATAAACAAATATATACTGCCTGTCATCCTTCTACTGTACTCTTAAAATAAAAATACAATACAATGACGGACAGACATAAACAAATATATACTGCCTGTCATCCTTCTACTGTACTCTTAAAATAAAAATACAATACAATGACGGACAGACAAATATATACTGCCTGTCATCCTTCTACTGTACTCTTAAAATAAAAATACAATACAATGACGGACAGACAAATATATACTGCCTGTCATCCTTCTACTGTACTCTTAAAATAAAAATACAATACAATGACGGACAGACAAATATATACTGCCTGTCATCCTTCTACTGTACTCTTAAAATAAAAATACAATACAATGACGGACAGACATAAACAAATATATACTGCCTGTCATCCTTCTACTGTACTCTTAAAATAAAAATACAATACAATGACGGACAGACAAATATATACTGCCTGTCATCCTTCTACTGTACTCTTAAAATAAAAATACAATACAATGACGGACAGACAAATATATACTGCCTGTCATCCTTCTACTGTACTCTTAAAATAAAAATACAATACAATGACGGACAGACAAATATATACTGCCTGTCATCCTTCTACTGTACTCTTAAAATAAAAATACAATACAATGACGGACAGACAAATATATACTGCCTGTCATCCTTCTACTGTACTCTTAAAATAAAAATACAATACAATGACGGACAGACAAATATATACTGCCTGTCATCCTTCTACTGTACTCTTAAAATAAAAATACAATACAATGACGGACAGACAAATATATACTGCCTGTCATCCTTCTACTGTACTCTTAAAATAAAAATACAATACAATGACGGACAGACAAATATATACTGCCTGTCATCCTTCTACTGTACTCTTAAAATAAAAATACAATACAATGACGGACAGACATAAACAAATATATACTGCCTGTCATCCTTCTACTGTACTCTTAAAATAAAAATACAATACAATGACGGACAGACAAATATATACTGCCTGTCATCCTTCTACTGTACTCTTAAAATAAAAATACAATACAATGACGGACAGACAAATATATACTGCCTGTCATCCTTCTACTGTACTCTTAAAATAAAAATACAATACAATGACGGACAGACAAATATATACTGCCTGTCATCCTTCTACTGTACTCTTAAAATAAAAATACAATACAATGACGGACAGACAAATATATACTGCCTGTCATCCTTCTACTGTACTCTTAAAATAAAAATACAATACAATGACAGACAGACATAAACAAATATATACTGCCTGTCATCCTTCTACTGTACTCTTAAAATAAAAATACAATACAATGACAGACATAAACAAATATATACTGCCTGTCATCCTTCTACTGTACTCTTAAAATAAAAATACAATACAATGACGGACAGACAAATATATACTGCCTGTCATCCTTCTACTGTACTCTTAAAATAAAAATACAATACAATGACGGACAGACAAATATATACTGCCTGTCATCCTTCTACTGTACTCTTAAAATAAAAATACAATACAATGACAGACAGACATAAACAAATATATACTGCCTGTCATCCTTCTGCTGTACTCTTAAAATAAAAATACAATACAATGACAGACATAAACAAATATATACTGCCTGTCATCCTTCTACTGTACTCTTAAAATAAAAATACAATACAATGACGGACAGACATAAACAAATATATACTGCCTGTCATCCTTCTACTGTACTCTTAAAATAAAAATACAATACAATGACGGACAGACAAATATATACTGCCTGTCATCCTTCTACTGTACTCTTAAAATAAAAATACAATACAATGACGGACAGACAAATATATACTGCCTGTCATCCTTCTACTGTACTCTTAAAATAAAAATACAATACAATGACGGACAGACATAAACAAATATATACTGCCTGTCATCCTTCTACTGTACTCTTAAAATAAAAATACAATACAATGACGGACAGACATAAACAAATATATACTGCCTGTCATCCTTCTACTGTACTCTTAAAATAAAAATACAATACAATGACGGACAGACAAATATATACTGCCTGTCATCCTTCTACTGTACTCTTAAAATAAAAATACAATACAATGACGGACAGACAAATATATACTGCCTGTCATCCTTCTACTGTACTCTTAAAATAAAAATACAATACAATGACGGACAGACATAAACAAATATATACTGCCTGTCATCCTTCTACTGTACTCTTAAAATAAAAATACAATACAATGACGGACAGACATAAACAAATATATACTGCCTGTCATCCTTCTACTGTACTCTTAAAATAAAAATACAATACAATGACGGACAGACAAATATATACTGCCTGTCATCCTTCTACTGTACTCTTAAAATAAAAATACAATACAATGACGGACAGACAAATATATACTGCCTGTCATCCTTCTACTGTACTCTTAAAATAAAAATACAATACAATGACGGACAGACAAATATATACTGCCTGTCATCCTTCTACTGTACTCTTAAAATAAAAATACAATACAATGACGGACAGACATAAACAAATATATACTGCCTGTCATCCTTCTACTGTACTCTTAAAATAAAAATACAATACAATGACGGACAGACAAATATATACTGCCTGTCATCCTTCTACTGTACTCTTAAAATAAAAATACAATACAATGACGGACAGACAAATATATACTGCCTGTCATCCTTCTACTGTACTCTTAAAATAAAAATACAATACAATGACGGACAGACAAATATATACTGCCTGTCATCCTTCTACTGTACTCTTAAAATAAAAATACAATACAATGACGGACAGACAAATATATACTGCCTGTCATCCTTCTACTGTACTCTTAAAATAAAAATACAATACAATGACGGACAGACAAATATATACTGCCTGTCATCCTTCTACTGTACTCTTAAAATAAAAATACAATACAATGACGGACAGACAAATATATACTGCCTGTCATCCTTCTACTGTACTCTTAAAATAAAAATACAATACAATGACGGACAGACAAATATATACTGCCTGTCATCCTTCTACTGTACTCTTAAAATAAAAATACAATACAATGACAGACAGACATAAACAAATATATACTGCCTGTCATCCTTCTACTGTACTCTTAAAATAAAAATACAATACAATGACAGACATAAACAAATATATACTGCCTGTCATCCTTCTACTGTACTCTTAAAATAAAAATACAATACAATGACGGACAGACAAATATATACTGCCTGTCATCCTTCTACTGTACTCTTAAAATAAAAATACAATACAATGACGGACAGACAAATATATACTGCCTGTCATCCTTCTACTGTACTCTTAAAATAAAAATACAATACAATGACAGACAGACATAAACAAATATATACTGCCTGTCATCCTTCTACTGTACTCTTAAAATAAAAATACAATACAATGACAGACATAAACAAATATATACTGCCTGTCATCCTTCTACTGTACTCTTAAAATAAAAATACAATACAATGACGGACAGACAAATATATACTGCCTGTCATCCTTCTACTGTACTCTTAAAATAAAAATACAATACAATGACGGACAGACAAATATATACTGCCTGTCATCCTTCTACTGTACTCTTAAAATAAAAATACAATACAATGACAGACAGACATAAACAAATATATACTGCCTGTCATCCTTCTACTGTACTCTTAAAATAAAAATACAATACAATGACAGACATAAACAAATATATACTGCCTGTCATCCTTCTACTGTACTCTTAAAATAAAAATACAATACAATGACGGACAGACATAAACAAATATATACTGCCTGTCATCCTTCTACTGTACTCTTAAAATAAAAATACAATACAATGACGGACAGACAAATATATACTGCCTGTCATCCTTCTACTGTACTCTTAAAATAAAAATACAATACAATGACGGACAGACAAATATATACTGCCTGTCATCCTTCTACTGTACTCTTAAAATAAAAATACAATACAATGACGGACAGACAAATATATACTGCCTGTCATCCTTCTACTGTACTCTTAAAATAAAAATACAATACAATGACGGACAGACAAATATATACTGCCTGTCATCCTTCTACTGTACTCTTAAAATAAAAATACAATACAATGACGGACAGACAAATATATACTGCCTGTCATCCTTCTACTGTACTCTTAAAATAAAAATACAATACAATGACGGACAGACATAAACAAATATATACTGCCTGTCATCCTTCTACTGTACTCTTAAAATAAAAATACAATACAATGACGGACAGACATAAACAAATATATACTGCCTGTCACCTCTTAAAATAAAAATACAATACCTGTAGTAGTGAAACTGGGGGCAGTAAATTTTCTGTTGACGTAGAAACACCATTGACCTTGACCTCTAGTTCCTGTATCCTAGTAACCAACTGTGCCATGTGCTCCAACAAATCACGATTGTGTACTAACAACTGATGTGCACGAGCCTAAAAAAAAATGAAGGAAAATTTATGAATTTTATTCGAGATTAAAAAATCCATTACTCTTCTTAGAAAACATCTGTAGGTCAATTCTAACACCTTTCTTGCAGAGGTCATCTTATAGCACAAGGTCCAGTTCAACCTTGACCTCTGATAAGGCATTTTGATGGTTTTTTTTCAAAGTTTTGTCTGTTTGTAGTAGTTTTTAGTACATATTTTTTCTAAGATTATTATTTTGAAAAATGATTGTTCTTTAATCCACATTCTGATCTTTCAACAGAAAAAAAGGAAAGAAAAAAGGACCTGCAGCTAACTGGTCCTTTAGCAAATGGCCCTAAGGGATGGCTAGCTGTGCTTGGTCAAGTTTGGAGCAATGTGAGCTTCGGTTAAGTTATACCTGAGCTTCAATCCTGGCCGCTGATTCTGCAGCTAACTGGTCCTTCAGGAGATGGACTTGAGCGATGGCTAGTTGTGTTTGATGTTGTTGCATCTCTAGTTGAGCCCTCAGCAACTGTATATGGTAATGTGTCGTTAGGGGCATTGGTGATTCGTGTTCATCACTGTGACATGATGAAGTACATGTAATTGATTCTTTACCCTGTAAAATAACGAAGAAAAAAATTGATCAAAACCTCAACTTCCCTGGCTGTATCCTCAAATCATGAATAACTTTGAACATTTCCTACAATGTTTCCCAGATCTGGATTAAGGCAAAAAGTGTGCATGTTTCTATTAACCCTACCGACCCTAATTTTTAATAACTAGCTCAAAGTTTTTTGGTATGAAGATCAAAATTTATCAAATATTTTGTCCTCTGGGGGTTATGGTGTTAAATGCCACTTTCAACAATATTTAAGCTATATCGTTGTCCTCTACTCAAAACAAATATGCTGCACCAAAAAAATTACACAATTATTTTAACCTATCCCTTTCTTCATGATATTTGTTGGTCGAAAAAAAATTAGCTGCAATGAAAATTATTTTTGTGGAAGAAATTACGCAACAAAATATCTCCAATATTGTTATATAGTCCCAGGTGTGTAGACCATATAATAAGTTTATTACAGCTGGTTAATTAAGGTATATACAGCATGTAATTAGCACTAATAGTAACCACAATACTTGTAAATGTCTTCCTCGTAAAAATTCTATACCTATACAATAATACAATTACACATAATAAAAGAAATCACATCCTTATTTTCGTACATCCGTCTTTTTTTCCCGTCCAAAGTACCGAAGTACCCCTTAAAAATATCATTTTCCAATTTCTACTTGGCAAGTGTTAGGAAAACACTAATAGTATATATATATATATATATATTTCAAAGAGAAAAAGGAAAAACAAATAATAGAATTACTTTATCATAGACAAATTAGATCTTACGACCTAAGATACAACATTCTCCTACATCCGTCTTTTTTTTTGTCCAAAGTACTGGAACAACTCTTAAAAATTTCATTTTTCAATTTCTACAGGATGCGTGTTAGGTAAATGTTAATCAGAAAGGGAAAACAAATCATAGAATTAGTTTATAATAGACAAAATTAGATCTTACGACCTTAGATACAACATTTTATTTGATCAGTCTGTCTGGGTCTTCTCTCAGACATTAAGGATAATTAATTTAAGATCTCTATAATCAAACACTTTTAAATAATAAGAGTAAATTAAAGAAAAAAATGAAGACATCTTAAATCTACTATGATTTAAGAAAAAAAAATAGAAGTACATTATATTGATTGTCACTGTGAAAAAAATAAAAATATGAATGTGCCCATAGCATATAAATGCCCATGCTTCCAGCTTATATATAACCAAAAGTTATATCTGCAGGTATAGAGAACATTAGTTGGACAATGAAAATCACAAAAATTTTCATTTTTCAACATAGGTATGCAAAAATTTCAAAAACATTTGGCCATGAGAAACTGAAGTTAAGCACAGAAACAAACTAGAGGTTCACCTGAGCTTGTATCGTTCACTTGGTTACAGAAACAAACCAGAGGTTCACCTGAGCTTGTATCGTTCACTTGCTTTTTCTACTTTTTCACATATGTTTCTCAGCTAATCTTTAACTCATTAAAATGAGAAAACAAAATTCAAGAAATGTGGGGTTTGGTCCCTTTTGGTTCTCTCATCTCTTTGAAACAATAAAAGTTACAACAAATCTGTTGGAACACCTCAAACAGGAATTTGTCTCAGAAGGTCAATGGAAAAAACTAATAGGACTTAAAATAATAAAAGTCATCAATTTGAGTATTGGTTTCCCTTTTGGCCCTTTTTATCTCAGACACCCCAAGAACTAGTTCAAACATGCTTGAAAACAGCAGACATGAAATTTCATATAAAGGAAACTTTTTAAAAAAATGTTAAAATATTAATTCTAAAATTTATGTGTTGCCTCCATTTTTGACCTCCTACATCTTAAAAACAGTAAAGAGCTTTATAAAATCTGTTGACATACTACATATAAAACATGGATTAGGTTGCACCTGGGTGATTTTCAAAAAAATGAAGACTTTGTGTGACATAGAGGGTGAAATTTCAAATTGGACAAATTGACATAATTTTGGTCGTAAAATAATGTCAATATGATATATTTTTCAGATTCAGTTGCTCAGTGCAATATATGAAGACAAAAAAAAAAATTCAACTTTTATTAGCAACAAAGTGTTAAAATGATAACAAATACAGACTTACTTCCTCAGAGGTATCATTTTCTTTTGGGTATGGTAAGAGACCTAAATGTATTTCCATTTGATAATGATATGAAATAGGCACATTTTGGTACCAAACTTTGTATATATCATGAGAAAACATTTTCAGTATATCAAAGAAATACTATTTTTACTGTATATTTTAAAAAATCTGGTAATTAAAGTTTTCATACAAGCTTAAAAAATATGATCTAATGAGGCTTAATAGTTGTAAATCAATTATTTATATATGCCAAATAAATATAACAAAAGTTAAGTTAAGTTGATCATTGGTGGTATAAACTAGAGGTAACCAAATGAAAATACTGTTCATTTTTTTATGTTTTGTCACACTCCTGACACATTTTTCTAAAAGATAAATATACCTAATATCAAGCTAAATGCAATCATTGTTGGTCACAATAACTTTTTTAAGTAGTAGTACATAATATATTTTGACTGAAAAAAGGTTTCCCTTGAATATATTTCATTTTTGCATTGTTATGATGTTATTTCAATCATATTTTATCATATTCTAAGTAATACTATCATAATTATAAAAAATGACAACTCAATTTTCAACCATTTATACATCTTTTCAAGAGTAAAGTGCTGATTGAGAATTAAATAATTCCCTGAGACAATTACAAGCAGTTTTATGGAGGCTATATGCTTACAAAATAATCTATTTCTTAAATAAAATTGTCACACTCCTGACTCCCTCTCGAAAATAATATAACCAACTTATTCTTTCCATACTAAAAGTTTTATTTCTTCAAAAGCTTATATTTCTTACAGTTAACAGTAAATATTAAAAGAAGATTCAAAATTATGTTTTTGCTTTTTCTAATGATGAGTGTGCTAATTATTTGTCCTTTAGGAATTTATCTTATCAAAAATGGTTAAAATGGATTTGAAATTTATTAAAACTAGTAATAGATCATCTTTTCTTAGTATAAAATTACTTTTTAGTGGTTTTCAAATTAGTTTCCCCATGTTTCTCAATAATTTACTCTGCAAAATAATTTCCTACTGCAATTGCAATCGACATTTAATGTTTTTATATCAGGAGTGTGACATATTACTGTTGAATGAAAAATTATTGATAAATTTTCAAAAATGCTATATCAAAAGAATGAAAATGTTTTAAGAAAGGCAAGATATATTAAAGTAAGTATTCTGTTTATCTAAAGCAACATACATCAATTTTTCATTTGGAAAAAATCCATATTTTGACATGTTTTAAGAAAATATAACCCTTTATCATCACTTATTATGAGAAAGGTGTCATGCAATATACAAAAATACTATAATTATTACTTATTGTTTATATGTAATTAAATTGAAAACATTGTGGAAGTTTGTAGAAGCCTGGTTTATTATTTTTTTTATTTAAAAGATATGCCTATTAAAAGTGTCACACTCCTGACATTAGTTATTTTGATTTCCTAGCTATGCTATGTCATATATCAGAGCTATTTCCAACTTTTTTCTTTGATTGGGTCTGGAGCTTTTGGAAAATAAAGAAAATTGTGAACTATTAAAGCATACAACATAGTACTATACAACTAAGATCAAATGTCACACTCCTGACATTTTTTGTGTCTCTCCTTATGCAAGCCCAATTTTACAACTATCATATTCATCCAGTCTAATACTACTAAATTATTATAACTAATGTTTTTTTACAACATATTTTGACTTTTCTGAACTAATTAGTATCAACAATGAAAAACTATTAAGGTTTAATTTGACATTTGTACAATTTTCCAAGTTAAATATATTTGCGTACACTAATTAAAAAAATAGAATAATTTTTTGATGCAAAATCATAGGGTCACAAAGCATCTAGATATTTGAAGTAAAATGGTACGAAATTATAGAATACCATCTTTCTTTAATATATTTTTTATTTTATTTTTTCTATCATCGAGGTAAGTTAAAGCAATTTAAAGTTTGTCACGCTAAAACGTCACACTCCTGACAAATTTGACCAGTTTTTAGAGGATAACTTTTTAACTGCAAGAGCAATCTCCATGACACTTTGCATGAAGATAACTGTTACCATTGTGCTTGTTTTAAGATATGGACCTTTCTTTCATATCATTTAATATTCAAATTATTCTCTGAAAATGAAGTCTTCATTTTTTTGAAAATCACCCACCTGCCATCTGAATATAGATTTTTGTTTCAAGTGTAGGGGAATTTCTGGTCAATATTTTGTTTGCCTCTTTCCCATTTCAAAATGTCTGAAATTACCAAGGTAACTCTGCCAGGAGAGATCTTATTTTTTATTCAGCCATGCATTTTAATTAATCTAACAGAGAGCAGTTTTTGTTGTGATCCACATATTTGAGTGATATCACATTAAATAATGTAACATAACAGAGAATATTTTTGTTGAGATCCACCACATTTTAAGTGGCATCAACATTAATAACTTCCAGGAAAGAGTAATAAATGATATTGTTAATTAATTAAGTGTATGCCTTCACAGAAGATAATTTAAATATGTTGTGTTAATGAGCTATATAATTTGTTTATAATATATACATTAGCTGATAGAGGTAATTAGTTCTCTCCCTTTCATGTTACCGTGGTAGTCAGAATGAATTGTAACATCCTGGCTTCCTCCTGATATTGCCCAGACAGTCTGTCTAAATACCAAAAAGAAAAACCTTGTAAAACCTTCTATATATCAATCAAATTAACACTATACAACAGATATATCTGACACAATTGGTGCATTGGATAATTAGTAGATTGAAACTTTAATAGTGACATCTGATGTTGATTCTCTGTCAAAAACACTTAAAATAGTTTTAGCTATTACATATAGAATAATGGCAGTTTTGAAGGTCGAGACAGACATTATCGCTAATACTGCAGCGATTCTGATAGGACGAGCTGTGATACTAGTGATAATGTCTGTCGAGAGCTTCAAAACTGCAGTAATTTTTTTTTATCTGTATTAAACGTCATAATATGACATCACACTGACTGATATATATATAGAATGACGGCAGTTTGAATGTTGATACAGACATTATCACTAGTACAGCTGCAGTCTGATAGGCCGAGATGTGACACTAGTGATAATGTCTGCCAAGATCCTCAAAAACGTCATAATGCGCTTGATGTCAAAGGCCCGATATTTTCCAGTATCAGATTAAGTTAGGTTGATACTGAAAATATCACTCAGTGAGATCTAAAACACCGATAATTACTATTATTACATACTTAGTTCAAATAAAGGCATTTTTGTGTGACCAATATGACCGGAAGTAAACTGTCCATATTTTCACACCCCGGGAAAATAACCGGTTATTGGATTACTAATGTTAAGTGTAATAAAACAATTACAGCACTTCATTTTGTGCAATAATTGTATATTACTGAAAAAGAGTGGCTAGAAAATGTGTGACTTTTAAGCAATATTAAGTGATTAACGATGATGAGAGATGATTGAGAAATGTCCTCGAGTTTTAAAAAAACATCTTTAATTATTTTATCGCTATGATAGTATGTTTACCAAGGATTTGGTAATGTGATGTCATTATAACGTCATATTAGAAAACAGCGATATTACTACGCGTCCTTGACAACGCTTAGCGCTAACGTGATATGAAACATTTGGTTTTAAACATCAAAGGGAAAATAAACAAAATAGCAATAAATAGGGAAACCTGTCTAAACCGAACCTCCTTTAGACCTGATTTTGTGCTTAGACAGGTGTTCAGTTTACACAGGATAACTGAACTAAGATTTTCTACACTTGGACTTTATCGTAAGTTTAGTTTTTACAGAATTCTGTTTTATTCAGGGTTCGGTTTAGACAGGTTTATTCAGGGTTTGGTTTAGACAGGTTTATTCAGGGTTTGGTTTAGACAGATTTATTCAGGGTTCGGTTTAGACAGGTTTCACTGTATTAAATTGATAAATAAAACTTTATTTATGTTGCCGAGTGATAAAGGAGTTGAATGATGCTATTTTTAAGTTATGAAATTAATCTTATCTGTTTTATTTGATCAATGTTTTTTTAAACTTGCCTCCTAAATCAAATCATTAATGACCTCATTGTAAATATCATCATTAAGTTATAAGGATTATTAAGGTCATATAACATCATTAGTAATTCATACATGTAATAGAATGAGTAACTCTAAGGAACAACTACTTGTTAGGGGCGGCCCTTGGTGGCCTATTTAAAGGAAAAAATGTCTGTCATGGACACTATTCATCATCTCCCGTCAGTTCCTATGGTTATCTCCCATCAATCTCTAGGCTTTGCCGCCATTAATCCCTAGGTCTATCTCACATCAGTCTCAAGGTCTATTTCCCATCAGTCCTTAGATCTAATCGGTCATTAGTCCCTAAGGATATTTCCCTTCAGTCCCTTGCCCTTTCTCCCATTTGCCACTTGGCATATCTCCCATTAGTCCCTTGACCTATTTCCCATCAGTCCTTAGATCTATCTCTATGTCTCCTTTTTAAAACAGGAAATTGGTCTTGTCAAAATAGAATATAGTTAAAATACTGCTTAATTGATGTTCAACAATCAATCAATCAATCAATAAAAATTGTAGTAAAATAGTTTAATAGTATAATAATATTTCAATAAATCAGAATATATACATTTTATGTGTCAAAAACACAAGTTGAAAAATATCTGACATAAAACATTCTAGGTAATTTCTGTCTCATCTTGGTTGGTTTATGGTGTTTAACGCAAGTTTCAACAATATTTCAGTTATATCGTGGCGATCAGTTTTATTGGTGGAGGAAACAGAAGTACCCGGAGAAAACCACTGACCTGTCGCAAGTCACTGACGAACTATATACGTTGTATCGAGTACACCTCGCCTGTCTCATTTTGGTAAACATTTTCGTAAAATAAAAATAAAATCTGAATTAATTATAGATGACGGACAACTACAGACGAAGAGCAATGACAATAGTGTGCTCTCTAGCTTCTGATACTTAACTAAGAAAAGAAAATTCCATACAGACGACAGAGGCAAAGTAATAAAACTGACAGCCGCGATATAACTGAAATATTGTTGAAAGTGGCTTTAATCACCATCAAACAAACCATAATTAAAAGTACAATAATACATACGGGTGTCTTGGCTGCCATGGCATACAGTAGATCTTGTGCTTGTTTAAAGGCTTTCTCTGGAGTAGACATCTGTACAGTATTGTTAACATTATGATGGTGATTTTTATCTTTTGGTTCTTTAATACTTCTCACTGAAACAAATTAAAATCTTTAAATTTATTTTTGAGAGAATAAAAAAAACAAGCATGCAAAGTTTTCAGAAAATCATTTCACAAATGTAAGAAGAATTGCTCATACTATTTTATAAAATTTAGTATGACGTCCTTCTTGTGCTTTGTAGACGAAACCCATATATATTTAATATGCACAATAATGCATGTCTAATTGTGTAAGAGGCTGTCATAGTCATGATCGTATGGTAGTTGGATTTACAACTAACTGTGTAATCAGTACCTATCACCACAAAAGTTGTGAGTTCGAACCCAGTTCATGGCGAGATGTACTCGATACAACATAATGTGATACAGTGTGTTAGTAACTTGCAACAAGTAGGTGGTTTTCTCCGGGTACTCCGGTTTCCTCCACCCAAAAAAATAACAGCCACAATATAACTGAAATATTGTTGAAAGAGGCACTAAACACCATAAACCACCACCTAATTGTGTATCTCTTTTTTGGACAAAATTCTTTATTTACATAAGTATACTAACCAATACTAAATCTGATTTGTTTCAATATATAACAACATCTTCTGTATAGTATTATCTACTCTAAGAAAATTAATATCTTGTTTCTCTTAAAGATTGTAAACAGCACCTCTTAATTCACTTATTTTACATTTTTTTATTTGTATTTTTACAGTGCTTGCAATTAAGAAAATTGTCAGGTTGCCCTGATTCAAAAATAACTAAAAATATTTTGAGGTAAATGTAAATCATCGAGAATTTGGTTACCCTGGGTATATTTTAGTTAAAAATCTAGTTTACTGTAACAAATTCTAGGGTATCTCAGATAGGAGGTTGCTAATTTCTAGCACTGTTTTCATCATTATAACTGCTAAATTAAACAAGATATGATTATAATCTAACGATTATGAAGTCTCCCAAACCGGCCACTGACAACCGGTTTAAAAAATAAATTAAAAGCTACCTTTGAAATCGAACAATGTTGAATTTGTGCGGTATTGTGGTGGCCATTTTGAAAATGGCGACCGGTAGAAATTTTTCGATGTCTGGAATCAATTCGGGACATCATAATCTACCCACAAATCAAATGACGTTGAAATCGGACAATGTTGAATTTGTGCGGTATTGTGGTGGTCATTTTGAAAATGGCGACCGGTAGAAATTTTTCAATGTCGGGAATCAATTCGGGACATCATTATCTACCCACATATCAAATTTTGATGATATCGGACAATGTTGAATTTTTGCGGTATTGTGGTGGCCATTTTGAAAATGGCGACCGGTAGAAATTGTTCAATGTCGGGACATCATTATCTACCCACATATCAAATTTTGATGATATCGGACAATGTTGAATTTTTACCGCCCATTTTTTATACCGTATTTTGGCAGCCATTTTGAAAATGGCAGTCATCTCAAAATTTTGAAAACGCAGAATTGCTCCTCTAATGGTGACCTATCACTGTCAAATTTTATGTCTCTATCATTATACATTTAGAAGTTATCAACATTAATGTACGAAATTTCAACTTTCCCATAGGATTCTATAGTAACCCCACCCCCTTTGAACCCCTAAAAATATGACTTTGACCCCCTTTACCACAAAGCTGAAAACTTTAGGACCAACTAGAAACATATATCAATAACTCCACCAAGTTTCACGAAATTCTGTCCTGTAGTTCCTGAGATCTGCCGTGGACAAGGTCATGGTCCGCGGAAAGGAAGGAAAAGAATAAGAATAAGAATAATAATAATAAAAATAATAATAAGAAACGGAGCAAAAACAATAAGTCTCCCAAACTTTGTTTGGGAGACTTAAATATCATTAAATAAATATATGGTGGTTAAAAATTCCAACTTGATGGAATCCATCTGTCTGGAAAACCACCTTGAAAAGACGGTATTAGTGGAATTGTTGACCAGCAGGTGATCTATATTTCTATTAAAAAGTAGATCATATTACAGGGCATAAATGAACTGATCTGTCAGATTAGAATCAAAATAATTACAGGAAGTAACAAAGTTTGTTGAGAGTTTTACCATGAGTTGGCCTAATACAAATGTATCAATAAGTTTGTTGAGAGTTTTACCATGAGTTGGTCTATTACAAATGTATCAATAAGTTTGTTGAGAGTTTTACCATGGGTTGGCCTATTACAAATGCATCAATAAGTTTGTTGAGTTTTACCATGGGTTGGCCTAATACAAATGCATCAATAAGTTTGTTGAGAGTTTTACCATGGGTTAGTTGGCCTATTACAAATGTATCAATTAGTTTGTTGAGAGTTTTACCATGGGTTGGCCTAATGCAAATGTATCAATAAACTAGGAAGAACTGTTTTAGATACCTAAAACATATGTCTCCCCTTAATGCGGCCATCTGTACAACAATAAGTTACACATTATGAGTTGAATGATACTATTTAAAAAACAATTATTTGACCTTGAGGTCAAAAGTCAAGGTCCCACAAAGGTCATTATGGTATGTGACACACTGCCTTATGGTCATGCACCCACATACCAATTATCATTGACCTATCTCGAATGACAAAAATGTTATGGCCCGAACAAGAAAATACTATTTAAAAAACAATTATTTGACGTTGAGGTCAAGGTCCCATGAAGGTCACTACGGTACGCGACACACCGCCTTATGGTCATGCATATACGAACTATCTGTTCATGAAGTTTGGTTCGATTTGTTTGAATTATTTGACCTTGAGGTCAAAGGTCAAGGTCCCACAAAGGTCATTATGGTATGCGACACACCACCTTATGGTCATGCACCCACATACCAATTATCATTGACCTAACTCGAAAGACAAAAATGTTATGGCCCGGAAAAGAAAATACTATTTAAAAAACAATTATTTGACCTTGAAGTCAAGGTCCCACAAAGGTCATTATGGTACGTGACACACCACCTTATGGTCATGCACCCACATACCAATTATCATTGACCTATCTCGAAAGATAAAAATGTTATGGCCTGGACAAGAAAATACTATTTTTAAACAAATTATTTGACCTTCAGGTCAAAGGTCAAGGTCCCACAAAGGTCATTATGGTACGCGACACACCGCCTTATGGTGATGCACCCACATACGAAATATCATTGACCTATCTCGAAAAACAAAAAAGTTGTGGTCCGGACAAGTTTCGCTGAGAAGAAGCGGAAGAAAAAATCAGACTAAAGCAATATGCCTCCCTTCGTTCAAAGGGGAGACATAATAATATCATTAACTGCTACTCAGGACAATAAATACTAACATCAGAACACTTGTGTTATCTACTCACCTACTAATTATGGCACTCATGAATTATTTCTTCAACAATTTAAGTGGTCACAACACATGTAAGGAATAGTTGCTGCATTAAAACACAAATCTACTCATATTTTCAACAAACTTTAATTTTTTCTTCAACTTTGAAATAATTAGCCATTGCTTCATTCAGAAACAAAGAATTTAATGTATCTTAGATTTGAATTTTACATTGCAAAATTTGATACAAATTGTTCTTACAGGAAAAATACAGACAAAAATCAAAAATGTGGTCTTGTAATATTTTACACACTTCCAAACGGTATATACTTGTAAAAGGTAAACCGTAACATGTAGCTGGCACCTTCAGAAAAACAACAGTCATTTGAAGCTTGTAGTCTTTATAGCAGATATAAATGTAACGATTTTGCATGAAAACATATGAAAATATTTGGTGGCTTGTTATGGATTACTTTCAGATTTCAATTACAAAATGTGTGTAACATATTAATATTAGTTCTCTTTGTTTAGGCACCTCTGATCATTAAATAGGTCAAATAAAAATGTAGATATTAAATTTAGTGTGCATGGCGTGTTTCTGGAATAACCTTCATCAGGTACACTCAAAGCCAAATAATTTTTAAAAAAGCTAAAATTTGCACCCTGTGAAAATAAACTACTTTATAATAATCACAAATAGCACAGACACAGGACCAGTTTCTATCTGAAAATAATAATTCATTTTTGTACATATTTAATTTCATGAAATTTGCAAAAAAAATCTGTATTCTGCTAAAAATAGAAATAACCCAAAAAAGCCTCAACTAATTTCATTAATTATCTCAGTAAGAAATACACAAATTCATATATCAAAAGTTAATAAATAAATGTAAACAAACTGACCTCTCTTCAAGAAGAAAGACATTTTTAGCTCCCAGCAGGTTGATAGAACAAAATCAGTAATCTGACGAAAATATCTGAAACCTTATCTATCTAGTACTTCTCATGTTAAATAATTAAGATTCCCTGAAGTTTGGCACGACCATCAAAATCAGTTAGCTGTACAATATTATTTGATACCTATAGGCACACGCTGTTGATTTTTTTTATTTTTTTGCATAAATTTTATATGCATAGTTGCCATAGAAACTGTTTTTATAAATGTAAAATAATTGTCTAGTATGAAGACAAACATCTTGATAGAATGTGTTACCTAATATTTACACCATATGGTCTTGTCTAAGACCAAAAAAAAGTCTTTTGTTACAATTACATCTCTACAAAGAGTTTATATGCACTTTTTGTTATTGTACATGTACATGTATTTTTTCTACGTTTTTGTGCTTGTTACAAGCCAGGGTCTGGATTTTTAACACCATACATAATCTGCTACAGCCTTTTACTTTGAGCTTAATTTTAGGCCAACTTAACTTTATCATGCTTTATATATGAAATCTTTTAGTAAAAAAAATGAAAAACAAAAAATACCAAACTGTGGGAAAAGTTCAAAAGTATGATTGAAAAATCATAGAAACCAAGGCAAAATTGATACCCCTAACATACTGGGGAGTTCACCCCTGGTTTTTAGGATACCCCTAACATAATGGGGAGTTCACCCCTGGTTTTTAGGATACCCCTAACATACTGGGGAGTTCACCCCTGGTTTTTAGGATACCCCTAACATACTGGGGAGTTCACCCCTGGTTTTTAGGATACCCCTAACATAATGGGGAGTTCACCCCTGGTTTTTAGGATACCCCTAACATACTGGGGAGTTCACCCCTGGTTTTTAGGATACCCCTAACATACTGGGGAGTTCACCCCTGGTTTTTAGGATACCCCTAACATACTGGGGAGTTCACCCCTGGTTTTTAGGATACCCCTAACATAATGGGGAGTTCACCCCTGGTTTTTAGGATACCCCTAACATACTGGGGAGTTCACCCCTGGTTTTTAGGATACCCCTAACATACTGGGGAGTTCACCCCTGGTTTTTAGGATACCACTAACATACTGGGGAGTTCACCCCCTGGTTTTTAGTGGCGTTCTTGTTTCTTGATCTTTAGTTTTCTGTGTAGTGTTTTGTAGATCGTTGTTTGTCATTTTTTCCTTCTATTTGTCATTGTTTTGTCTGTCTTTCTTTGATTTACAGCTTCTGATTACCTCTATGGTGTCTTCAAATTTTTCATACAAATATAAATAATAAAATCTTACTGTTTTCACTATCACAGTCATCAGGGAAGTTTATTTGTTGGTCATCAGCTTGAGCAGACGTGATACTAATTTTGTGACATACTTCAAAGGCCTGACCAATCGTCCGAACGATACGCATGGCTTGGCTCTGAAATGTAAAAAATATGCACATGTTAAACATGTTTTATATATCCTAACAATACCAAAATGAAAAGTACTTTGAACTGAGCACTCTGTCATATGTACACAACTTACCCATTTTGACTGAATATAAACAAACCAACTTTTTCAAACCTTGAATGCTCTAAATTAGGGATCACCTCAATAGCTCTCATAACATTAATAGACAAAATTACTTTCATATTGTGGGTGGATAGTTTTCAACCCCTGGCTGTCTCATAGACAGTTGTGTGATTTTTTTAGTCATATAAAATTCATTTGTTCTTGAAAACACAGTCTGGACTAAATTAATACCAATGGCAGGAAAATAACATTGGCAGATTATTAAAACCTTTAAAAACTGTATTAAAAACTGTTATTTCCCAAAAGAATCTACCTTTGATTCCCATTATTAATACCAGTAAACTGTTGGTAGCGTGTGCTGCCATATTTACACTGGTATAGCCTTAATGACATGTAATGGATGTATATATATCATTATGTATAAAATATCAAATACTGTTAAAACCAAACATCACTAAAACCTCCACAGAGACCTTCAACAAACATCACTAAAACCTCCACAGAGACCTTCAACAAACATCACTAAAACCTTCACAGAGACCTTCAACAAACATCACTAAAACCTTCACAGAGACCTTCAACAAACATCACTAAAACCTCCACAGAGACCTTCAACAAACATCACTAAAACATCCACAGAGACCCTCAACAAACATCACTAAAACCTCCACAGAGACCTTCAACAAACATCACTAAAACCTCCACAGAGACCTTCAACAAACATCTATTTCTAATTTTCACACTGTTGTTCCATGCTAGACAGAACATAAAACCTGAATCATTTCCTCCTTGAACAGGCAACAATCATTTTTATTTTACCTCACTAACTTCTCATTGGCTTAAATTAAATCACATGACCCGAAACAATTTTAATGTTTTGTGAAAATTAACCCAAACGGAAACAACTAGTTGTTTACTGGGTAACAACCCTATTGTTTCCCGGTAAACAACCCATTGCGTGCCTCAAAAGGGAAACAACTCTTTCAAAAATTTCATAAAATTTCAAAATTCTAAAATCAATAAAAAAAAAAAATTCAAGTTCAAAATTTTCAATATTTCAAAAAGTTTTAAAAATTTCAAATTTTCAATTTTTTTAAAAAATTTCAATATTTCAAAAATTTCAAAATTTTCATTAGAAATCAAAATTTCCCAAAAATTTCAATATTTCAAAATTTCAAAAAATTTCAAAAATTTCAAATCTGTTGATCATATTACTGATGGCCGGTTTGTGCCCTATATCACTGGTTGTGTTGTGAACTTTAATATAAACATGAAATAGTTTAACATTTGTTAAAATTTGTCAAAAGTTATGAAACACACATTTTGTTTAAATACATGTATTTATTTAAATGCCCAATCCTTGGTCTGTTGTTCGGTATAATAAAACAGTTATTGCCTTCAATGGATTGTAAACATCAGAATTGTTAACCCTCAAGGGGTTGTTTCCCGAGGGCTAACCCCCTTCAGGTTAACAATTCTGGATGTTTACATCCATTGAAGGCAATAATTGTTTAATGTCTGGCTTCAAGGGTAAGGCCTACATATAGAATAACGGCAATTTAGAAGGTCAAGAAAGACATTATCACTTGTATCACAGCGAGACCAATATGACGAGCTGCAATATATTTATCAAAACCTTCAAAACTGAAGTTTTTGTTTCCATCGGTAACATCATAATTTTTTATAAAACTTACAATATCACTCATTGTGATGAATGAAAAATGTTTAAACAACCAATAACCGTGTTTACTGCACTTTGAGCAATTTTCCAGATATATCGTAACTACCTAACTCATTGGGGCAGTAAAGCCTAGACAGATATAGGGTTAGGATTATGGGGTTTAACCCTACTTTCAACAATATTTCAGTTATATCGTGACGGTAAGTTTTATTGGTGGAGGAAACTAGAGTACCCAGAGAAAACCCCTGACCTGCCTTAAGTCAATGACAAACTTCATCAACATAATGTTGCATCGAATAAACCTCGCCATGAGCGGGATTCAAACTCACAATTTTAGTGGTGATAGGCACTGATTGTTCATGTAGTTGTAAATCCAACTAACATATGATCACGACCACGACGGTCCCTGTACAGATATAACAATCTGACTGGTGAATCCCACAGCCTTAGGTAAGTGTCTGGAAACCTTTACACTTAAGGTGGGTAAACAAGGCATGAACCCATATAAGGTGGGTAAACAAGGCATGAACCCATATAAGGTGGATAATAAGGCATGAACCCATATAAGGTGGGTAACAAGGCATGAACCCATATACGTGGTGTTAGGCTTGTGATCTGATTAATCAACAGCTTTAATCACTTGGCCATCCAAGTTATTTCTGGTCAAGCCTGTTTTATTACATCAGTATAGAAGTTGTCACCTTTAGTTATGAAAACATTGAACAATCTGACAAAATTATCTACATTACAATCCTACATGACCAAGGTTCAAACCCACGATCTACCACACTGGAGGTGAGCACGCTAACCATTATTTCACAGATACGGTTAGTAATGGTATGCATTTTAAAAATAACAAAGAGAAACAAATTGGACTGATTGATATCAAGAGTAGTATTTACACTACATAAACTTTATATTGATCCACACATTATATAAAAACCAGACTTTTATTTCATATATAAAATATTACAAAACTGTCATCTCCATTTACTGCTTTTTTGACAGAGTTATCCCCCCTATCATGAAAACCTAGAAATCCATATTTAGTTGTTTATCTTAAAACTCCATTACTTTTGTTTTAAAATGTTATTTTTGTGCATTTACTAAATATCACTGTGCTCCTTGATAGGAGGGTTGTTTAGTATAAACATATTTGATTAATTAATTCAATATTACACATTATGATAATACACATATAAATTATATATACATTTAAATTAATCAATAGAATTCGGAAACAAGTGATTAAACTTATATTAATCTGTATCCCTGTTGTTATCTGGTGTTCAAGGTTTAATTAGTATCGAAAGGTAGAAGTGTATTGAGAATTATCAGGTGTTAATCAGTCGTTGTCAATGTTATTTGGTGTGCTTTAGTAAGAAAAAAAATAAAAAGAAACAAACAAAAAAAGTGTAAAGGTGCAAGTGCTTTTTTTTTTTTAACATGTTTAAGTTGTGTGAATATGGTTAAGAGGTTTGTTTCCACTGTACTCTTGGGAATACCATTTATTTGTTATTTTTACAAAAATGAGTAGTGAAAAGAGAATACCTCTACAGTCCAGATTGGCTCAAATTCTTGGAATACAAGAACTAGCAGAATACAATTTTCATTTTAGTATTTTCAGAAAATTATTTTCACAATTCAAAAATCAAAAAATCATCAGAGAAATTATTTAGTTATGATCTACCTATTAGGACTTATTATTTATCGTTATAAAAGAAATTGACAAATTGTTAAGAAAAGAAATTATGACCATTATGTGGTGTCCCTAGTGGTATGTTAACATGGTCAAACTTTTCCTTCAAATTCGCTTCAAACTATGTACCTGTTTCGAGCACAAATTTGACAGTCAAAACATGTCAAAAGTGCTTCACGAGTCCATAAAATATTAGAAGGTACAAATGTAATTGGAAGTGTAGAGGCTTTCAAATTTGTGATTGAAACAAGTGAAAAGGTAAACGTTGAAGAAAAAATTTGACTGTTTAAACACACCTTTACTTTATAGATAAAATAACAATCTTATATAAAAAAAAGATAGAAAAGAAAAGAAAACATTACTGACCTTCTTTGATGTTTTTCTAAGTTTATATCCATGACAACAAGCCATTTTTTACATATTAAAGAAATCAAAAGTTAAACTTTTTCTTTTACTTTTTTTATCTATGATAACTATTTGTATAAAGCTTGCTTGATATTAAATTTATCAAACATCAAACAATCAACCGATAAAATTAAAAAGAAAACGATAATCGTTAAAAAATAATTTCTGTTTTTTTCTCTCCCAGGTTCTAAATAATAACACCTAATCAAAGTTTTATTGCATGCAACTATTACAGAAAGTATATGTTTTTGATGGAACAAAATCAAAAAACAGATGTTAGTTAATGTGTATTGCTTTCAATTTCTTTGTAGTAAGTTATTTATTAGATTTTGGAGTGCTGTCTCATCTTGACAAGCTAATGTGTTGTTAAACATCTGTTAAAACTCTCTACTTTAGGCCTACCTATTGTATTCTTTTATTCAGTTTTCGCCCTAACCCACTTGCCTGAAGCCAGAGACAAGTAAAACTGGATTCGGACAAGTTAAAATTATTAAAGAATTTGCTTGAATAAATAGATTTTTTTTTCTAAATTTGGCTTTCGGGCAAGTAGGTGAACAAATTTAAGCCAAAGACTGCTATTTTAATTATACTGAACAAATATTTAAAATACATGTACAGTGTACCCCCACTATACCATTCTTCTTCAATCTGTCACCCTCACTTATGGCCATAAAATTTCAAAGTTCAAATTTCAATAAATCATGAAGTTTAAATGTAAATTTCTCCCTCAATGTATTGCCATCCTCACTTAATATAGCTTGGTCAGAAAGATGGCGATATGATGAAGGTGTACTGTATTGCATTTCTTTCTACCCATGAACAAAAAAAGCTTCATCACGAGAGACAACTGCCAGATTGTACAAAATATATAGGATTGGTTTGGTCAGTTTTATTGATGGAGGAAACCAGAGACCCGGAGAAAACCACTGACCTGTCGCAAATCACTGACAAACTTTATCACATAATGTTGTATCGAGTACATCTCTCCAAGAGCGGGGTTCGAACTCACAACTTTAGTGGTGATAGGCACTGATTGTACAGATAGTTGTTAATCCAATTACCATAGGATCACCACCATGACGACCCCCAAAATAAAGAGGATAAATTTTATAACAAAACAAATAATGACTGACAATGGTCAAACCAAAAACAATGTTTTATTGCTGGATGGTTAACTTTCAACATCAAATATTTCATTTATATTCAGGACGAAAACAAGTTCAACAAAAAAAGGATAGAGAAATGAGGGAGGCATGGGAACCAAGGCACAACATTTGACTTCTAGAGAAATGAGGGAGGGATGGGGACCAAGGCATTTGACTTCTAGAGAAATGAGGGAGGCATGGGAACCAAGGCACAACATTTGACTTCTAGAGAAATGAGGGAGGGATGGGAACCAAGGCACAACATTTGACTTCTAGAGAAATGAGGGAGGGATGGGGACCAAGGCATTTGACTTCTAGAGAAATGAGGGAGGCATGGGAACCAAGGCACAACATTTGATTTCTAGAGAAATGAGGGAGGAATGGGAACCAAGGCACAACATTTGACTTCTAGAGAAATGAGGGAGGCATGGGAACCAAGGCACAACATTTGACTTCTAGAGAAATGAGGGAGAGATTGGAACCAAGGCACAACATTTGACTTCTTGAGAAATGAGGGAGGGATGGGAACCAAGGCACAACATTTGACTTCTAGAGAAATGAGGGAGACATGGGAACCAAGGCACAACATTTGACTTCTAGAGAAATGAGGGAGGCATGGGAACCAAGGCACAACATTTGACTTCTACTTAAAAAGTATGAAGAGTTGAGAAGGATGAAAACATACAACCTTTTGTAGGGGCCACAATATGTCTAAAATACACAAGTTCTGGAGATGACAGTGCTATATTTAGATTAAGGGTTGTCCTGGAAAACCTGGCATTTCACTACAAGATTTTATTCTCACAGAACATAGGGGAATAACTTACCTTTCACAAGATATGGTGATAGGTGTTGGAAAAATTAAACTTCAAACTAAATTAGTGTTTTTACACCTTAAACTAGTTTTTACATTGAAATGTCTTCATTAGAACAGAAATAATATATGGCTTTCATGATCTGTCGATATTGAGCTTCAATGTTATATCAGTAAATTATACAGTTGTTCTGTCTTTTAACTGTATCCATGTTAACTTTTCCAATGATGAACTCAGAGAACCAGGTAATTTATTTCTTAATTATTGTGACATGGACTCAATACAAAACATGTTGTTTTAATATTACATTTCTAAATAAAATACATCATATAAGGAAGGGAGCCATAGAACTCTACGATTGGTTCAGATATTGGTTGACTGAGTGCTGTTTTATACTACTGCTGCTAAATTAGCAATTCTATAGCTATATCAACGTGAGAAACAAGTTACATTAAATGAGATAATGATGATGTTTGCTTAGTTTTTTTTGGCTTTCTAATCTTTTCAATTTTGAGCGTACCTGATGAAGGTCATTCTAGAAACATGTCGAGCACAATAAATTTGATATCTATTTGAGCGTACCTGATGAAGGTCATTCTAGAAACATGTCGAGCACAATAAATTTGATATCTATTTGAGCGTACCTGATGAAGGTCATTCTAGAAACATGTCGAGCACAATAAATTTGATATCTATTTGAGCGTACCTGATGAAGGTCATTCTAGAAACATGTCGTGCACAATAAATTTGATATCTATTTGAGCGTACCTGATGAAGGTCATTCTAGAAACATGTCGAGCACAATAAATTTGATATCTATTTGAGCGTACCTGATGAAGGTCATTCTAGAAACATGTCGAGCACAATAAATTTGATATCTATTTGAGCGTACCTGATGAAGGTCATTCTAGAAACATGTCGAGCACAATAAATTTGATATCTATTTGAGCATACCTGATGAAGGTCATTCTAGAAACATGTCGAGCACAATAAATTTGATATCTATTTGAGCATACCTGATGAAGGTCATTCTAGAAACATGTCGAGCACAATAAATTTGATATCTATTTGAGCGTACCTGATGAAGGTCATTCTAGAAACATGTCGTGCACAATAAATTTGATATCTATTTGAGCGTACCTGATGAAGGTCATTCTAGAAACATGTCGTGCACAATAAATTTGATATCTATTTGAGCGTACCTGATGAAGGTCATTCTAGAAACATGTCGAGCACAATAAATTTGATATCTATTTGAGCGTACCTGATGAAGGTCATTCTAGAAACATGTCGAGCACAATAAATTTGATATCTATTTGAGCATACCTGATGAAGGTCATTCTAGAAACATGTCGAGCACAATAAATTTGATATCTATTTGAGCATACCTGATGAAGGTCATTCTAGAAACATGTCGTGCACAATAAATTTGATATCTATTTGAGCGTACCTGATGAAGGTCATTCTAGAAACATGTCGTGCACAATAAATTTGATATCTATTTGAGCGTACCTGATGAAGGTCATTCTAGAAACATGTCGAGCACAATAAATTTGATATCTATTTGAGCGTACCTGATGAAGGTCATTCTAGAAACATGTCGTGCACAATAAATTTGATATCTATTTGAGCGTACCTGATGAAGGTCATTCTAGAAACATGTCGAGCACAATAAATTTGATATCTATTTGAGCATACCTGATGAAGGTCATTCTAGAAACATGTCGTGCACAATAAATTTGATATCTATTTGAGCATACCTGATGAAGGTCATTCTAGAAACATGTCGTGCACAATAAATTTGATATCTATTTGAGCATACCTGATGAAGGTCATTCTAGAAACATGTCGTGCACAATAAATTTGATATCTATTTGAGCATACCTGATGAAGGTCATTCTAGAAACATGTCGAGCACAATAAATTTGATATCTATTTGAGCATACCTGATGAAGGTCATTCTAGAAACATGTCGAGCACAATAAATTTGATATCTATTTGAGCGTACCTGATGAAGGTCATTCTAGAAACATGTCGAGCACAATAAATTTGATATCTATTTGAGCGTACCTGATGAAGGTCATTCTAGAAACATGTCGTGCACAATAAATTTGATATCTATTTGAGCGTACCTGATGAAGGTCATTCTAGAAACATGTCGAGCACAATAAATTTGATATCTATTTGAGCATACCTGATGAAGGTCATTCTAGAAACATGTCGTGCACAATAAATTTGATATCTATTTGAGCATACCTGATGAAGGTCATTCTAGAAACATGTCGTGCACAATAAATTTGATATCTATTTGAGCATACCTGATGAAGGTCATTCTAGAAACATGTCGTGCACAATAAATTTGATATCTATTTGAGCATACCTGATGAAGGTCATTCTAGAAACATGTCGAGCACAATAAATTTGATATCTATTTGAGCATACCTGATGAAGGTCATTCTAGAAACATGTCGAGCACAATAAATTTGATATCTATTTGAGCGTACCTGATGAAGGTCATTCTAGAAACATGTCGTGCACAATAAATTTGATATCTATTTGAGCGTACCTGATGAAGGTCATTCTAGAAACATGTCGAGCACAATAAATTTGATATCTATTTGAGCATACCTGATGAAGGTCATTCTAGAAACATGTCGAGCACAATAAATTTGATATCTATTTGAGCATACCTGATGAAGGTCATTCTAGAAACATGTCGTGCACAATAAATTTGATATCTATTTGAGCATACCTGATGAAGGTCATTCTAGAAACATGTCGTGCACAATAAATTTGATATCTATTTGAGCATACCTGATGAAGGTCATTCTAGAAACATGTCGAGCACAATAAATTTGATATCTATTTGAGCATACCTGATGAAGGTCATTCTAGAAACATGTCGAGCACAATAAATTTGATATCTATTTGAGCGTACCTGATGAAGGTCATTCTAGAAACATGTCGAGCACAATAAATTTGATATCTATTTGAGCATACCTGATGAAGGTCATTCTAGAAACATGTCGTGCACAATAAATTTGATATCTATTTGAGCATACCTGATGAAGGTCATTCTAGAAACATGTCGTGCACAATAAATTTGATATCTATTTGAGCATACCTGATGAAGGTCATTCTAGAAACATGTCGAGCACAATAAATTTGATATCTATTTGAGCATACCTGATGAAGGTCATTCTAGAAACATGTCGAGCGCAATAAATTTGATATCTATTTGAGCGTACCTGATGAAGGTCATTCTAGAAACATGTCGTGCACAATAAATTTGATATCTATTTGAGCGTACCTGATGAAGGTCATTCTAGAAACATGTCGAGCACAATAAATTTGATATCTATTTGAGCATACCTGATGAAGGTCATTCTAGAAACATGTCGAGCACAATAAATTTGATATCTATTTGAGCATACCTGATGAAGGTCATTCTAGAAACATGTCGTGCACAATAAATTTGATATCTATTTGAGCATACCTGATGAAGGTCATTCTAGAAACATGTCGAGCACAATAAATTTGATATCTATTTGAGCATACCTGATGAAGGTCATTCTAGAAACATGTCGTGCACAATAAATTTGATATCTATTTGAGCATACCTGATGAAGGTCATTCTAGAAACATGTCGTGCACAATAAATTTGATATCTATTTGAGCATACCTGATGAAGGTCATTCTAGAAACATGTCGAGCACAATAAATTTGATATCTATTTGAGCATACCTGATGAAGGTCATTCTAGAAACATGTCGAGCACAATAAATTTGATATCTATTTGAGCGTACCTGATGAAGGTCATTCTAGAAACATGTCGTGCACAATAAATTTGATATCTATTTGAGCGTACCTGATGAAGGTCATTCTAGAAACATGTCGAGCACAATAAATTTGATATCTATTTGAGCATACCTGATGAAGGTCATTCTAGAAACATGTCGAGCACAATAAATTTGATATCTATTTGAG
This sequence comes from Bathymodiolus brooksi, assembly GCA_963680875.1. Lineage (NCBI taxonomy): Eukaryota > Metazoa > Mollusca > Bivalvia > Mytilida > Modiolidae > Bathymodiolus > Bathymodiolus brooksi. The sequence goes on along the minus strand of OY804588.1, from coordinate 14,780,964 downwards.
CATACCTGATGAAGGTCATTCTAGAAACATGTCGAGCACAATAAATTTGATATCTACGTCTTTATTTTTGTACTAGACCAACATGCTTAGTTTGTATTTTTACAGCTCACTGAAACAACATTACATCTGTCAACATGTCACTCTACTCGGACACATTATCCTGATTCCAAGCCAACCAGTCTTTGTTCTTTTTTTTATTTTTTTTTTTGTAAATTTTCATTTTTTTTTTTTAGACAACACATTCATCACATCACATGCACAGAAGAAGACAAACATATTACAAGTGTAAATGACAGTTATTGCTATTTGTGTGCTCAGCACATAACCACTTTTTTCTGAAATCAATTGTAATTGTAATTACCACCCTATTCCCAATAAACCATTATTTATTTATAAATATATAAATTAATCTAAAAATTAAGTTTACAATGATCAGAGTGATGAAACTGTTACAAATAGTTTATATAATTTGTTTCTGCTAAGAGTATAGAACAGAAATAACAATGCTAAATTACAGTAATTTCAGCCACCTATCCTCATGGTCTTTCAACTTATCCTTAAAGATTGAATTTGATCTCTCCATTTTTTTCCTACTTTTTAATTTTGCTTTAAGTACTTCTATTGTTGGCAAATTATTTGACCACTTACAGCAATGGATATAATATTTTGTGAATAGCATCACAAATTCGATGATCTCGAATGGACATTCATTGACATTTGTAATAAACACTATATTTGCCATTTTTAACTCAATAGGAATATCAAAAATTTCTTCTAACCATGTTTTTACCCGATTCCAAAACAGTTTTACTACAGGGCAAAGCCAGATATAATGAAGAATTGAGTCAGTGTCATTTTTACAAAAGTTACAAAGGTCCGAGTTCTTTATCCCAATTTTAACCAAGAATGTGTTTGTCGGTAAAGTTCTATGAAGAAGTTTGTACTGGAAATTTTTTAGTTTCGAATCATTTGTGACAAGATATAAATTACAGTCTTTGTTCTTACTCCTTTAATACTGCTTGTTTAGCAAAGAAGCAACACATACTAATTTAATAGTCTTTGTCCTGATTCTATCAGGGCTTGAATCCACGATCTCCAGCACTCAATAACCTATGTGGTCGGTTCACATATTGATGAAACAAGATTAGAGTCTAACCACAGATATAAACAGTTTTCATCATACAGTTATGTTACAAAAGTATTTCACGTTTACGACGTCACGCCAAGTTAAGCGGTTGCAGTTTGTTAATGTTTGAGAAGCTATAACTTCATAATAAATAGAATTATATCCACCAAACATTCAGTATTTGGTAACATGACCTCTAGCTTTAATTACATGTATTATTTGTCTTGGAAGAGATTGATATAAGTTTGAAATGCACACACTTGAAATGGCATACAAAATTCTTGTGGCGGCCCGGACTAGGTCAACCTTGGACTGAATGGTGTGTTGTTCCAGTTCTAATCGTATTTTAATTAATCTTTAAATATTTTCAATTATATTAAAGTCTGGTGATTGGGATGGCCAAACAAGACAATCGACATCATTGTTATCTTTCTACAATTTTGTCTGTATGGACTGGTGTACCGGGGACGCTATCATCTTGGAAAATCCACTGATAATTTTCGAATTTCAAAACGACTGGCAAACGATTATTGTCAAGGATGTCCACGCACTGAGCCGAGTTAATATTTCCTTCTACTTCTGTGATTGAACCAACCTCGTCTTTACAAATACATCCCAAAACATTAGACACACGGGCGCCGCCGTTACGACATCCATACAGTCCTAAGCATAGTGTGTTCCACCTTTCTTCTGCTTTTCACTACACATACACACATGAGTTTTTTCCCTAGTTAACACCACATTTCATTTGAAATATTATTTTATTCCACTGTTCTTGTAATGTCAAGTGTAGTCTATTTCGACACCATCGCACACGATTTTTTCTATTTTCCCCAACGAAATCGTCAGTTTTTTCGCAACAATTCTCTTGTGAAAGCCATAAATTACTCAATCGTCTTTCAATTGACCTTTTACAAATAGGAAATGGAACAGACTGACTAAATTCATTCATCAAATCGCGTAAGCTTCTTTTACGATCCTGTTTTACAAGCCTTATCAATGTACGCTCACCTTGCTTGCTCGTAGATTTGGGTCGACCTGTTCATGGCTTGTTTTCTATATTTTCCCATGGATCAAATCTTTTCAAAAATTTAGACACTGCAGATCGACTAAATCCAATGATCTTTCCGATTTCTGTTTTTCTTAATCCATCCTGATGTAGGCGAAATACCTGCCGTGTTTAGTCATGGCTCATCTCTTATGTTTTTCTAGACATGTTGGAAACTCCCTTTTTGTAGCGTTTACGTTTTATGTACGCACGTGGAAATTACGTCACTAACACGTCATATTTTGGAAATTATGGTGTCTAAATTTAGCAACATAATGATAAATATCAATAAAGTTATAAGCAATCGAAGTACATTCTTTTCTGGTGGCGTGACGTTGTGTACACGAAACGTGAAATACTTTTGTCACCCAAGTGTAGTTTCTTTTACTACTTCATATAATACAAAAGTATATATATAGAGGCATGGGACAAAATACTCTTACATTTTATATATAGAGAGAGGCAATTTCAACAATATTTCAGTTAAATCGTGGCAGTCAGTTTTATTGGTAGAAGAAACCGGAGTTAATAATGCCTGCGGGTGATTGATCTTAGGTTTAATAAAAATTACATTACCAGTATTTAAAATGAGCTGGATGTCTCGATATAGCTGAAATACTGCTAAAGTTGGCATTCAACATCAATCAATCAAATCAAATCAATCAATTAAAATGAGTTGTAAAATATCAGATCTTATTGATTCACTGAAAAATTCTGGCATTACACTGCTATTAAAAATAAAAATTATTATAAGCAATGAGACAATCAAGAACAAATGTTAAAATTTGTTTGAGGGGCCGTCGTGGCCATGATCATATGGTAGTTAGATTTACAACTACCTATGTAATCAGTGCCTATTACCACTAACATTGTGAGATTGAATCCCGCTCAGGCGAGGTGCACTTGATACAATATTATGTGATGAAGTTTGTCAGTGACTTGCGGAAGTTCAGTGATTTTCTCCGGGTATTTCAGTTATTTTGTGGCACTCAGTTTCATTGGTGGGGGGAACCAGATTTTACCTGTGGGTGATTGACCTTAGGTTTAATACATTACATTATCTGTATTTAAAATGAATTATAAAATATCAGATTTTATTATTTCACTGAGAAATTCTGGTATTGTACTGCTATTAACAATAACAACTAGAACTGTGAGTGACCTCACTGAGTGATACCCCCCGCTTGCAATACTATGATGTTCAAACTTTGGAATATGCACCCCTCCCCCTTTTCGTGAAAGTATAAGTTGAATTATCTCCTCTTTTAAATTTTGGACAGCAACCGTATTCCTTCATGCACATCTGCAGGTAGTGTACTACAACTGTGTAAAGTTTCACAAAACTCCAATAAGCCGTTTAGGAGGAGTTGCGCTTACAAGGTACACGACCCCCCTTTTCGTGAAAGTATAAGTTGAATTATCTCCCCTTCTAAATTTTAGACAGCAACGGTATTACTTCATGCACATCTGCAGGTTATGTAAAGTTTCATAAAAAATCAATAAGCAGTTTAGTAGGAGTTGCGCTTACAAGGTACATGCCCCCCTCCTCTTTTAAATTTTGGACAGCAACCATATTCCTTCATGCACATCTGCAGGTAGTGTACTACAAATGGGTAAAGTTTCAAAAAAATCCAATAAGCCGTTTAGAAGGAGTTGCACATACAAGGTACATGGACGGACGGACAGACTTTGTTTGCGGGGGGTATAATTATTAGCAGCAAAACCGCATCGGTGGTATAATGGTTAGCGAGCTCGCTTCGAGTGGGGTGGATCGTGGGTTCAAGCCCAGATCGGGTCAAACCGAAGACTATAAATTGGTATTTGTTGCTTCTCCGCTAAGCACGCAACATTAAGGAGAAAGAGCAAAGACTGGTTGGCTCGGAATCGGGATAATGTGTCAGAGTGGGGCGACATATCTATCTGCGTGTTGGTCTCGTACAAAGTGGACTTCATCATCATTTCATTGAAAATTAATTTGTTCTCACCATGATATAGCTGAAAACTTGCTGAGTTGGCGTTAAACAACAATCACTCACTCACTATTATCAGCAATCTGTGACATTCAAGAACAAATGTTTAAATTAGTTTGGCCTACAACATCTGGATGAGTGTGATGATTTATTTTCTTCTATCATTACTGTAAATACCAGGTATATTGTCTCATTAGTGATTATTTGTTTTCTTCAAATATGATTTATATCCTTGGCTCCAATCCTGATTCTTAGAACAACACTGGTTACTGAAAGAATATCAACTTTTTAAACCAGGAACAGGGGTATAAATGGGATTACTTTCCTTGATTTTCATACAAAAAAAGTATATAATAAAACACATTGAAGGAAAGATTGTTGAAAAATAACACAGTATACAGTAATTTGTTCCTTAATTATTTTTTGGGTCAATAAAACTAGTTTAAGCTGCCACTTTTTAATGAAGTGCCTGTACCAAGTCAGAAAAGTGAGCAGTCATGTAGAAGTGTGTGTGTTAGGTTATGAATTTTTGCCTCTGTTGAAAAGAATATCTGATTAGGTTTTGGAAGTGTTCTGAATTCCATGAAACAATCTCCAACATTTTCTTCTCTTAGAAGTTAGAGATACATGTACCTATTTTCTTTTCTACCAACAATATAATTGAAATATTGTTGAAAGTGGCATTAAACACCATAATTCTTTTTCTACCATTTCTTTCAATTGGTTACCATGAAACAAAAAGTGAATCTCTAATAGCTTAAACTGGATTATAATCTCTATGATGATGACTGCCAATATAAACAGGGAACCAGTATGTAACCAAAATAAATATCCTGTCAGTTTCTCAGGAATTGACAGACTTTTAATTAGAAATTATAGAACATTAAAATGTGTTAGAGTTATCTACCAGAAAATCACTGACTTTGTATTAAATTTAGAGTGTAAAAATATAAATCTTTTGACTTTATGAAGAAAAATGCATTAGTCAATTTGATTAAATAATTGATTGATTTGGTAAAGATTCTAAGATTGGAAAAATATGGGCTTTAGCTGCATGTTTTTAGCTATGAAACAGTCAGATACCAAAAACTAGAGGCCCACCCGCTTAAGTAGTTATCTATTCACAGTTTGACTTCATTCTAATTTGCAGTTACTAGTAGAGAATTTTGTTTATTCATATTCCCATAGGGTCCTATGTTAAACTTTACCTGTGGTGGTGGCCATCTTAGATTCCCATAGGGTCCTATGTTAAACTTTACCTGTGGTGGTGGCCATCTTAGATTCCCATAGGGTCCTATGTTAAACTTTACCTGTGGTGGTGGCCATCTTAGATTCCCATAGGGTCCTATGTTAAACTTTACCTGTGGTGGTGGCCATCTTAGATTTTCAATCAACAAAAAGAAACAAATATTTTGGTGGTCTGGTTTATGGTACTTAACGCCACTTTTAACAATATTTTAGTTATATCGTTGTGGTCAGTTTTATTGGTGGAGGTAACCGGAGTACTCAGAGAAAACCACCGACCTGTCACAAGTCACTGACAAACTTTATCACACATTTAATAAAAAAATTAAGAAATAGTCATTGGTGAAAAAAAATTTAATAAAAAATTTAAGAAATAGTCATTGGTGAAAAAATTTTAAATAAAAAATTTAAGAAAGTCATTGGTGAAAAAAATTTTTAGTAAAATTTTTTTTAATAAAAAATTTAAGAAATAGTCATATGTGAAAAAAATTTTAATAAAAAATTTAAGAAATAGTCATTGGTGAAAAATTTACAACCCTATATTCTTTTTAACAATTAAAACATCCATCATCTGACACAAGATTCATTACAATACTACATCATGAATACAGTTGAAAAACTGCTTACTTGACATTAAACAATCAATCAATCAATATATTTTGGTAGACTCTGATTGATTGCTGATTTTCATCAAGGTATTTATTGTGTCTGTACAAAAAATTGAAGATTATAAAAATCGTGTTAATATGCACACCTTTAGGGTTAGGGATATAATGTTTAATGCCACTTTCAACAATATTTCAGGTATATCGTGGCGGACAGTTTTATTGGTGGATGTTAACGGAGTACATGGAGAAAACCACACAGACCAGCCGCTAGTCACTGACAAACTTTATCACATAATGTTGTATCGAGTACAACTCGCCTTGAGTGGGATTCAAACTCACAAAGTTAGTTGCACATCTTTGGTATATGAACAAATATCATATAAAATAAAGTTTCTAACAATGTAAATACTAAATGATGTGTGATCAATATAGGAAACAGTGCCCAAGTTCAAAATGAAGTCTTGACCTTGATTACTATCGTTACAATACTCTACCAAAAATACAAATGAATATTTCCAATATTCTTTAAAAAAAAATATCATTCAAGGTAAAAAAAAAATTAGCAATAAACATCTTCGTTAATAATCACATAAATCGTTGCATCCAGAAATTATTACATTAATGTTAACACCACTAATTTTAGAACAAGAAAACAAATTGTACACACTATTTAATACTTAAAATGTAAAATTATCGATGCTTGGTTTTCTTCAATCAATGTCTTCCCTTAGTTTGTCTGGGTCATTTTGTGCCAGTGATGCTCATTAATCACAATAATATGAAATAAATATATCTGATCTCATTAAAATATTATCAGTAATCAATTTCACTGATGAAAAATGGTGAGTTTGGATGTGTTTCATCTGTTTGTTCTACTATCAGACAGGAATCTATGTCTCTTTAATACAGCTGGTGGCTACTGATGTTAAAATGTTAAACAATATATATATTTGAAGAAAATATGTGATGTTCTTAGCTGCAGAACTGTAGCTCCAATCATCAACAAAGAAGAGCTAAGGTTCCGAAGCAATGAATGACATTTTTTCTTTTGTTTACTACATAATACCATAAACATGAAATTCTAATTTAAAAAGTTAAAACACTTATGATGAAAAAATACACAAAATTAATTTCACAGGAAACAAAAATAAAATGATTCTGATTTTGTATATGGAAAATCAGCATTTTTTTTTTAAATTCACCAAAATTTCTCGTTGAAAACTTCAGGTTCAGATTATCATTATTATTAACTTTTAGCATGTTTCGGGTCAATTAATTTTTCGCTATAAAATTTTGCAACAAATTATTTTCCCCCCCAATGACTGGTCTCTGTTGGTTAGACTTATATTGCAGGAAAATGCGATTTTTCCAATTAAATTCTAGGAACAAATCAGGAAGTGTAGTGGTAATTATTTTTTTCAATCTCGTCTGAATTTTAGCTAAATTAGCTTCTTAAAAAGAAAATTGAAGCTAATCATTTGACATAAAAGCTCAAATTGAACTCTCAGAAATGTCGTAACCCGTTAATTCATCAATCGTAAGAACTAGTCTACTGACTAATGTAATGATCACAAATCATAACGAAAGACTATTGATTGACAAATTAGGCAATTATACAGAAAAAGTACACAATTTTTATTATCTACGCTTAAAAAATTTCTAACAGAACTTTTTTAATGACATATTTTTGCAACAATTATTTCTCACAAATTATGAAATGAATTTGTAGTAACAATCCATATAAATATCAGGAAAACAATTGATTGATTGATTGATTGAAATGAATAGTATTTCAGCTATATTCATAACAGGTCTACAAACAACAAGATGTTGCACGCTACGTCGTGCTAAGAATACCCCCACTCATTCATTTGTAAGTCGCACGGTAAACAGGAAGTAGATGTGCGGTAAACCTGGAAAGGGGAGACACAGTACAAGTCACCATGCCAAAGCCATATATCAAATATAAAATCATTTCTTCCAGTAGAAGCTGAGATAACTGTTACGAAAGTTTTCATTATGGCAAACATGAAAAATTCTAAGTCGCACTGTAAACAGGAAGTAGATGTGCGGTAAACCTGGAAAGGGGAGACACGGTACAAGTCACCATGCCAAAGCCATATATCAAATATAAAATCATTTCTTCCAGTAGAAGCTGAGATAACTGTTACGAAAGTTTTCATTATGGCAAACATGAAAAATTCTAAGTCGCACTGTAAACAGGAAGTAGATGTGTGGTAAACCTGGAAAGGGGAGACACAGTACAAGTCACCATGCCAAAGCCATATATCAAATATAAAATCATTTCTTCCAGTAGAAGCTGAGATATCTGTTACGAAAGTGTGAACGGACGGACGGACAAACGGACGGACGGACAAGGTGATTGCAATATAGCCCCCATTCTAGATATAATAAATTATTTCAGCAAAAAGGTGGCCTGGTCTGGTGTATGTGGGTCTAAAAAGGTGGCCTGGTCTGGTGTATGTGGGTCTAAAAAGGTGGCCTGGTCTGGTGTATGTGGGTCTAAAAAGGTGGCCTGGTCTGGTGTATGTGGGTCTAAAAAGGTGGCCTGGTCTGGTGTATGTGGGTCTAAAAAGGTAGCCTGGTCTGGTGTATGTGGGTCTAAAAAGGTGGCCTGGTCTGGCAAAGCTTGAAACAGGTGGGCAGGCAAAGTTTGAAACAGATGGGCAGGCAAAGTTTGAAACAGGTGGGCAGGCAAAGTGTGAAACAGGTGAGCAGGCAAAGTTTGAAACAGGTGGCCAGGTAAAGTTTGAAACAGGTGGGCAGGCAAAGCTTGAAACAGGTGGGCAGGCAAAGTTTGAAACAGGTGGGCAGACAAAGTTTGAAACAGGTGGGCAGGCAAAGTTTGAAACAGGTGGGCAGGCAAAGTTTGAAACAGGTGGGCAGGCAAAGCTTGAAACAGGTGGGCAGGCAAAGCTTGAAACAGATGGGCAGGCAAAGTTTGAAACAGGTGGGCAGGCAAAGCTTGAAACAGATGGGCAGGCAAAGTTTGAAACAGGTGGGCAGGCAAAGTTTGAAACAGGTGGGCAGACAAAGTTTGAAACAGGTGGGCAGGCAAAGTTTGAAACAGGTGGGCAGGCAGAGTTTGAAACAGGTGGGCAGGCAAAGTTTGAAACAGATGGGCAGGCAAAGTTTGAAACAGGTGGGCAGGCAAAGCTTGAAACAGGTGGGCAGGCAAAGCTTGAAACAGGTGGGCAGACAAAGTTTGAAACAGGTGGGCAGGCAAAGCTTGAAACAGGTGGGCAGGCAAAGTTTGAAATAGGTGGGCAGGCAAAGTTTGAAACAGGTGGGCAGGCAAAGCTTGAAATAGGTGGGTGGGCAGGCAAAGCTTGAAACAGGTGGGCAGGCAAAGCTTGAAACAGGTGGGCAGACAAAGCTTGAAACAGGTGGGCAGACAAAGTTTGAAACAGGTGGGCAGGCAAAGTTTGAAACAGGTGGGCAGGCAAAGTTTGAAGTGAATTTAAAGGAACAATGTGACAATGTAAATACACCTTAATACATTTCATTCTGTATCTACTGTTTGTGTTTCTTGTATTGTGTTTGCCTGACCATACTACTGCTTTATAGGATTTTAATGTTGATTTTAAACAACCATATAAGATCTGTGATATTTAATATGGCATGTTGGAAATAACCTCATATTTTAAAAACAAAATTCAAACTTGTTAAATACAGCCAAGCCTGTATTAAGAGGCCACCTTTGCGACAAAGAAAAGGTGGTCTTATAAGACAGGTGCACTCTTAAAAGAGGTTCAATTCATTTGAAATTGTGTGACCTTTTAATGCAGGTGACATAAAATGTTGAATATATGATCAAAAACTCCAACATCAGACAACACCATTTTCTATTATATCAGGAAGACTCTTTAACACTTAATCAATGCTGCAGTGCTATATAAACATTCCAATGACTTAGATCAAACTGACAGCAGAAGATAATGTATTTAAGATCCAGTTGCTGCACTGAAACTCTGGGGAGCAAAAAAAATAACCGTTGAAGGAAAATAAGGTGTAACCCTGGTTTAATAGTCCAAAAAACATACTTATAAAAATCTATAGGGAAATGTTAAGTTTGATCATGATGTGGAAATATTTGGCAAATTTTCAAACTAATATATATGATATATTACACTGACAAAAATAGCACAAACGAAGCTATAGTATGAACACACGTTCCATCATGAATTATAGATACAAATTATATTACATTTTGCCTTGTTGAGTAAAATATTTTAAATGTCTTGTGTCATAGATTCAAGAATGAATGCTCATTAATATTTTAAATTGAATTAATAAAAAAACAAAATTGTTTTAGTTGTAAACCATATGAAAATAAAGCTTAAACAGTGATGGTCAACAATTCCACCAATATCAACAAAAAGATTTTTGATTTTTTCTTTTTAATGCCACTTTCAGCAATATTTCAGCTATATCATGGCGACCAGTTTTAGTGGTGGAAGAAGCTGAAGTACCCAGAGAGAACCACCGACCATGGGCAAGCAACTGGTAAACTTTATCACTTGCAGCTGCGAGTCGAGTGTACCCTTTTTTGTAATTTACAAAGCCGGGCACAAACCCACGCTGTATTGGTGATAAGCTTGTATGAGTTGTTAGGTAATCCAACTACCTAACTCAATGAGCAACCCCGGCCTTACAACTACCTAACTCAATGAGCCACCCCGGCCCTCTCAACAAAAAGAACAATAATCTCTCACCTCAAACCATTGAACATAAAAAAGACCACGACATATCACCTTGGAGACATATCACCTTGGAGATATATCACCTTGACATATCACCTTGGAAATCGTTACTTTTTCATATTAAAATTAAAGACTCATAAACCATTTTAAATCAAAGAAATGATGGAAAACTTTTCTATCAACTTAGCCATTTTGTTGTGATCCTGTCAAACTTTTCTATCAACTTAGCCATTTTGCTGTGATCCTGTCAAACTTTTCTATCAACTTAGCCATTTTGCTGTGATCCTGTCAAACTTTTCTATCAACTTAGCCATTTTGCTGTGATCCTGTCAAACTTTTCTATCAACTTAGCCATTTTGTTGTGATCCTGTCAAACTTTTCTATCAACTTAACCATTTTGCTGTGATCCTGTCAAACTTTTCTATCAACTTAGCCATTTTGCTGTGATCCTGTCAAACTTTTCTATCAACTTAACCATTTTGTTGTGATCCTGTCAAACTTTTCTATCAACTTAGCCATTTTGTTGTGATCCTGTCAAACTTTTCTATCAACTTAGCCATTTTGTTGTGATCCTGTCAAACTTTCTATCAACTTAACCATTTTGTTGTGATCCTGTCAAACTTTTCTATCAACTTAACCATTTTGCTGTGATCCTGTCAAACTTTTCTATCAACTTAGCCATTTTGTTGTGATCCTGTCAAACTTTCTATCAACTTAGCCATTTTGTTGTGATCCTGTCAAACTTTCTATCAACTTAGCCATTTTGTTGTGATCCTGTCAAACTTTCTATCAACTTAGCCATTTTGTTGTGATCCTGTCAAACTTTCTATCAACTTAACCATTTTGTTGTGATCCTGTCAAACTTTTCTATCAACTTAACCATTTTGTTGTGATCCTGTCAAACTTTTCTATCAACTTAGCCATTTTGCTGTGATCCTGTCAAACTTTTCTATCAACTTAGCCATTTTGTTGTGATCCTGTCAAACTTTTCTATCAACTTAGCCATTTTGTTGTGATCCTGTCAAACTTTTCTATCAACTTAACCATTTTGTTGTGATCCTGTCAAACTTTTCTATCAACTTAGCCATTTTGTTGTGATCCTGTCAAACTTTTCTATCAACTTAACCATTTTGCTGTGATCCTGTCAAACTTTTCTATCAACTTAACCATTTTGTTGTGATCCTGTCAAACTTTTCTATCAACTTAACCATTTTGTTGTGATCCTGTCAAACTTTTCTATCAACTTAGCTATTTTGCTGTGATCCTGTCAAACTTTTCTATCAACTTAGCCATTTTGTTGTGATCCTGTCAAACTTTTCTATCAACTTAGCCATTTTGCTGTGATCCTGTCAAACTTTTCTATCAACTTAGCCATTTTGTTGTGATCCTGTCAAACTTTTCTATCAACTTAGCTATTTTGCTGTGATCCTGTCAAACTTTTCTATCAACTTAGCTATTTTGCTGTGATCCTGTCAAACTTTTCTATCAACTTAGCCATTTTGTTGTGATCCTGTCAAACTTTTCTATCAACTTAACCATTTTGCTGTGATCCTGTCAAACTTTTCTATCAACTTAGCCATTTTGCTGTGATCCTGTCAAATTTTCCCATTCCAATCACAATTATTGTCAACAGCAAAAAATAACTAAAATCTGTATTGAAGATAACATTATTTCATGGCATGTCTCATGTATTTACTTATATCTGTTTGTGTTGATTCTACAACAAATCTGTTTCCATGACAATGCCACTTTATATTCCTATGATTCTAATCCTCTCATTTTCTTTATTAATTTAGAATATTTCAGACAACATAATAATTATTGTCAAATAATAATTAAAATGGTCAGTGTTTGCCTGTCATGATCATTAATATTCTCTCTCAGTCTATGCAATAGAAGAATTGTAAAAGAAAAAAAAATCCTAAAGGGTTTAATTTAACTGGGAACTACCATGGGGTTCAAAATACCATATGACACCGGACAAAAACCACTGACCTTCCACAAATCACTGACAAACTTTATCACATAATGTTGTATCGAGTACACCTCTCCATGAACGGGGTTCGAACTCACAACTTTAGTGGTAATAGGCACTGACTGCACAGGTAGTTGTAAATCCAACTACCATACGATCACGATCACGTCAGCCCCTGGAAATATTTGAAGAGGTCCTCAACAATAGACATGAGATGTTGTCTTACCTTCAACAAGTATTTACTTTAAGTAATAAATGTATTTCAAAAGAGGCGGTTTAACTAACTTTACTTCAAGAAGATGTTTCTTTAGTAAACTATCAAATAAAACACCCCTCTCCAAATGTTAACATTGTAAGGCCAAACAATAAATATCTGTGTTTCCCCTTACGCTAACATCTTTTATTTTTAGTGCCTACCCTAATGTTCTTATTGTCATTTTTGAATATTAAGAATGTAAAATCCTGTTCATGTTTAACATAAGTAAAAACAACCTTTTTAATGCTTTGCCCACATACATACCCTATTTTTACCAACTTTCAACTCCAGCATAGCAGACTGCACTACAGCACATCAATTATTTACAGATCATTATTAAAAGATGACAGAATGAGTAGATAATGAATACTTATTACACAAAAACAGATGATAGGTGATACACAAGTTTTCTCAATATATATAAATGATCTTGTGGCTCATTTTGATGAAAGTTGTGATCCAGTCAAATTGATGGAAAGAAATCTGTCATGTCTTCTATATGCAGACGATTTAGTTCTTATTTCAGAATCAGCAATACTATAATAGGCTTACAAAATTCTTTGAATATACTAAGTTGCTACTGTGACTAATGGAATCTAACTGTTAATCTAGACAAAACAAAGATTATGATCTTTAATAAAGCTGGCAGAAAGTTGACCAGAGAAAGTTTTTTGTACAAGAATAACAGAATTGATCTTGGAATGGAGTACAAATATTTAGGGATTATTTTTAAACCCTCTGGAATTTTTACAAATGCTGTGGAACTATTATGTAAAAAGGCTACTAAGTCCTTATTTTGTATAAGACAACTCTTGATGTCAGAAAAATCTAATATTTCAACCCATCTCAAACTTTTTGAAACATGTGTTAAACCAATTCTGGTATACTGTAGTGAAATTTGGTCACTGAATATTGTGAAAAGTAATGTTGATTTAGAATCAAAATATCTGTCTATGTTGCCTGTAAAGGTTCAAATTAAATTTGCAAAAGCTCTGTTAGGAGTAAATAAACAAGCTGTCAATTTAGCAGTTCTTGGTGAGCTAGGAATGTACTCAATATCTATTCACGCTTTTAAATCAGCGATTGAATTCTGGCTCCACATACTTAAATCAGAAGATACTCTTTCTGTATAAAGCTTATGAAACTAACAGAAGTCTACCTGACAGCTTTGCGACAAGGATCAAAATACTTTTGAATAAGCTTCATTTCTCCCATGTTTGGGATAATCAAAGTACTTTTTCTAACAAGCGACTTCTTCACGCAATTTATGAAAAATTAACTGAAAATTTTAATATGTTCTGGAAAACTAGAATTTTTTATGACAGTTTGACTGCTAATGGAAATAAAATTAGAACATATAGGAATTTGAAAGAAAAATATGAAACTGACACCTATTTATTTTTAGACATCGACAAAATTTTAATAAAACAATTTTTACGCAAATGAAAAATTAGTAACAGTAAACTTATGATTGAATTGGGAAGACATAATAAAACGGATATTAATAACAGGATTTGTCCCCTGTGTAAAAATGGAGTTGAGGATGAATATCATTTTATTATTTTATGCTCCAGCCTCAACAATATTAGGAATAAAATGTTTGCCAATATTCTTAGTATTTTTCCATCTTTTCGTGTATTGACTGATGAGAAAAAGTTCCTTTATTTATTTCAATATGAAGAATATGATATTGTAGAAATTATTGTGAGGGGAGTAAACGAAATGTATAATAGGAGAAATGAGTTGATTGATAAATAATTTTTTTTTTTTTTTTTTTTTTAAAGATTTCTATAAAAGATATTTTTGTGTATTGTTTAAAAAATGATAGCAATTCATTGCAAAATGTGATAGTTTCCTGAAAATATAGATCACTATTATATGTTATATTTTGATTGATATTTAAATCATATTTAAAATGTACCACCTCCTCATACTAAATGTCATTAGGGGGTCATGTGTTTCAAACATGTATATATGTAGTTTGATTGTAGTTAACAGTCTCTTTGTTTTGTATTTAATGTGTTGTATATGGAGTTCAGAACAATAAAAAATTCTGTTCTGTTCTGTTCTACAGTTAGAGGTTACCACTTGGGTCTACTCAAATCCACCTGTGATGTAAATCTATTGTCAAAACTCTCCCTTATTTTTAAGGAATGGAGAGTTATTGTTCTCTTTGTACTTTTAAGGTCCCACAAGGGGCAAACAATTTAATACTTTGTACTTTAGATACTATACACAGACTTTTTTTAGTTACAAGATTAATAATTAATAAAATTAATAAAGTACAATGGGTGGATTTTATGTTGGAGAATGTCCTTGTATCTCTCCATTCCTTACAAACAATGGGCCTCTGCACCATTATTTTTAAGGAATGGAGAGTTACTTGGACATTCTCCTATACATAATACCAAGTCATGTGCTTAGAATAGTGATATATTTGTATGAATGTAAGCAGAAACACAGTTATTTTTTTTATTTGGCCTAAAAAACATTGCAGTTGATTTGGAGTATTAAGAAAAAGAAATAAAATGCCATACTTTATTATTTACACCTCATTAAGCTCTCAGAACAACTACCAGTACCTCTATAATTTGTTTGTTCAATTATTTAAAAAAAACGTAAATAATTCAAAAAGTAGAAGCATGCAATGATTGATCGCTTAAAAAAAACCCAACAACATTATCACTTGTCTGAGGTTTAAATCAGTACAGTAATTTGTTCTGATTAGATTCTGTCACTAATCACAAGTTAGCATGTTATTTCTAATAATATAGACAGTATAAGAAACTAGAGGCTCAGCCCACTGAGCCTGTATCGCTCACCTGACAATAGAATGATACTGAAGCAAATTTCAAAGGGAGATAATTATTACCTTAAAAAACAGCAGCCATCTTGAATGGAGGGTGGGGCTGTCGGACACAATTTTAAAAGGGACACACCCAGGGACCATCTATGCCAAGTTTGGCTCCATTTGGCCAAGCTGTTTCAGAGGAGAAGATTTTTTTAACATTAGCCAATCAGAAAAAAGAATTATTCTTGGCGACCATGTTTATAGGCCAAATGGAACGAAATGGAGAAACTTTATAGAGGACCTTACATAGATGCTTTCTGCCAAGTTTGGTTCCATTTGGCCAAGTTGTTTCAGAGGAGAAGATTAAAATATGAAAAAGTTAACGGACGGACGACGGACGCCAAGTGATGGCAATACCTCAACATGGCCCTTTGGGTCAGGTGAGCTAAAAAATGATGAAAAAAGGGGAATAACTCCTAGACGGGTAATCAGGTTTACTTCAAAATTGCAGGGCATGTAGATCTTGACAAGCTGAACATGTTTTCAGTTTACACTCAACATCTATCTCTTATAGTTTTTGAAATAAAGGATGAAAAGTATTAACATTTTTAAAATTTGATGAAAAAATGGCAATAACTTCAAGATGGATAATCAGATTTACTTTAAAATTGTAGGCTAGGTTGATCTTGACATGCTGAACATGTTTGCTGTTTAAACTTAACATCTATCTCTTATAGTTTTTGAAATAAAGGACAAAAGGTATTAACATTTTGAAAATTTGATGAAAAAAAGGGCAATAACTCCAAATTGGGTACTCAAATTAACTTCAAAATTACAGGGTAGGTAGATCTTAATATGCTGCACATGTTTGCAATTTAAACTTAACCTTTATCTCTAATAGTTTTTGAAATATCAGACAAAAATGTTTAAATTAAAAAAATAAAAAATAAAAAAGGGCAATAACTCCTAGACGGGTAATCAGATTTACTTCAAAATTGCAGGGCATGTAGATCTTGACATGCTGCACATGTTTGCTGTTTAAACTTAACATCTATCTCTTATAGTTTTTGAAATAAAAAACGGAAAGTATTAAAATTTTGAAAATTTGACGAAAAAAGG
The DNA here is from genome assembly GCA_963680875.1 of Bathymodiolus brooksi. Taxonomy (NCBI): domain Eukaryota; kingdom Metazoa; phylum Mollusca; class Bivalvia; order Mytilida; family Modiolidae; genus Bathymodiolus; species Bathymodiolus brooksi. Next base: position 14,764,102 of record OY804588.1, on the reverse strand, counting down.
GCAATAACTCCAAGATAGGTAATCAGATTTTCTTCAAAATTTCAGGGTAGTTAGATCTTCCTGTGCTGATCATTTTAACCTATGTCAGATTTCTGATATTATTAACGGTTTTTGAGTTGTTACCAAAAACGTGCAATTTTACCCTATGTTCTATTTTTAGTAACAGTGGCCATGTTTGTTGGCCTAATGGAATTAAATGAAGAAGTTTTATAGAGGATCTTACATAGATGCTTCCTGCCAAGTTTGGCTCCATTTGGCCAAGCAGTTTCAGAGAAGAAGATTTTTTTAACATTAGCCAATCAGAAACAAGAATTGCCCTTGGCGGCCATATTTGTTGGCGGAATGGGACGAAATGAAGAAACTTTATAGAGGACCTTATATAGATGCTTTCTGCCAAGTTTGGTTCAATTTGGTCCAGTTGTTTCAGAGGAGTAGATTAAAATATGAAAAGTTAACGGACGGACGACGGACGCCAAGTGATGACAATACCTCACATGACCCTTTGGGTCAGGTGAGCTAAAAAGGGTAAAAGAGGGGGAGCTGATTGTTTGACTGCAGTAATAAAGGGGATGTAAAGGGGATGAAGTCTTCTTTGAAAATAGATTTTTTTTTGTAAGAAAGAAGAGGTACATTGTAAAAAGGGGAGAGGAGTTTCTATGAAAATAAGATATTTTTTTTGTACTTCTGAAACAAAGAAGAAGTAAATGGGGGGGGGGGGTCTTCTCTGTAAGTAGATATCTTTTTAAAAGGAGAGCTTCTATGAAAAGAAGATTATTTGACTTTAAAGAGTAAGTGAATGGGGGAGGTGTTATCTTTATACAGGTATGGTTTTTTGTTGTTGCTATACTGGAGGTAAATACCACAGCTTCTATGTAGACAGAGATTGACTTTAGTAATAAACAGGAAGAGATTGTTTGGTCAATAGAAAAATTTGGCAACAAAAAAGTTAAATGCCATCATTTAAGAAATGTTATTACATACTATTTCTATTTACTATATATACATATAATGTTTACCAACCAAATGAAAGGGGCCTTGGTGTCTAGGTGGATAAGTTTGTTAACGGCCACAAGTCTAACTCCACTGACATGGGTTCATGCCCTGATACCAGGTTAAGTTTGTTAACAGCCACAAGTTTAACTCCACTGACATGGGTTCATGCCCTGATACCAGGTTAAGTTTGTTAACGGCCACAAATCTAACTCCACTGACATGGTGGTTAAGTTTGTTAACAGCCACAAGTCTAACTCCACTGACATGGGTTCATGCCCTGATACCAGGTTAAGTTTGCTAACAGCCACAAGTCTAACTCCACTGACATGGGTTCATGCCCTGATACCAACCAAATGAAAGGGGCCTTGGTGTCTAGGTGGTTAAGTTTGCTAACGGCCACAAGTCTAACTCCACTGACATGGGTTCATGCCCTGATACCAGGTTTAGTTTGTTAACGGCCACAAGTCTAACTCCACTGACATGGGTTCATGCCCTGATACCAGGTTAAGCTTGTTAACGGCCACAAGTCTAACTCCACTGACATGGGTTCATGCCCTGATACCAGGTTAAGTTTGTTAACGGCCACAAGTCTAACTCCACTGACATGGGTTCATGCCCTGATACCAGGTTAAGTTTGTTAACGGCCACAAGTCTAACTCCACTGACATGGGTTCATGCCCTGATACCAGGTTAAGTTTGTTAACGGCCACAAGTCTAACTCCACTGACATGGGTTCATGCCCTGATACCAGGTTAAGTTTGTTAATGGCCACAAGTCTAACTCCACTGACATGGGTTCATGCCCTGATACCAGGTTAAGTTTGTTAACGGCCACAAGTCTAACTCCACTAACATGGGTTCATGCCCTGATACCAGGTTAAGTTTGTTAACGGCCACAAGTCTAACTCCACTGACATGGGTTCATGCCCTGATACCAGGTTAAGTTTGTTAACGGCCACAAGTCTAACTCCACTGACATGGGTTCATGCCCTGATACCAGGTTAAGCTTGTTAACGGCCACAAGTCTAACTCCACTGACATGGGTTCATGCCCTGATACCAGGTTAAGCTTGTTAACGGCCACAAGTCTAACTCCACTGACATGGGTTCATGCCCTGATACCAGGTTAAGTTTGTTAACGGCCACAAGTCTAACTCCACTGACATGGGTTCATGCCCTGATACCAGGTTAAGTTTGTTAACGGCCACAAGTCTAACTCCACTGACATGGGTTCATGCCCTGATACCAGGTTAAGTTTGTTAACGGCCACAAGTCTAACTCCACTGACATGGGTTCATGCCCTGATACCAGGTTAAGTTTGTTAATGGCCACAAGTCTAACTCCACTGACATGGGTTCATGCCCTGATACCAGGTTAAGTTTGTTAACGGCCACAAGTCTAACTCCACTAACATGGGTTCATGCCCTGATACCAGGTTAAGTTTGTTAACGGCCACAAGTCTAACTCCACTGACATGGGTTCATGCCCTGATACCAGGTTAAGTTTGTTAACGGCCACAAGTCTAACTCCACTGACATGGGTTCATGCCCTGATACCAGGTTAAGCTTGTTAACGGCCACAAGTCTAACTCCACTGACATGGGTTCATGCCCTGATACCAGGTTAAGTTTGTGAACGGCCACAAGTCTAACTCCACTTACATGGGTTCATGCCCTGATACCAGGTTAAGTTTGTTAACGGCCACAAGTCTAACTCCACTGACATGGGTTCATGCCCTGATACCAGGTTAAGTTTGTTAACAGCCACAAGTTTAACTCCACTGACATGGGTTCATGCCCTGATACCAGGTTAAGTTTGTTAACGGCCACAAATCTAACTCCACTGACATGGTGGTTAAGTTTGTTAACAGCCACAAGTCTAACTCCACTGACATGGGTTCATGCCCTGATACCAGGTTAAGTTTGCTAACAGCCACAAGTCTAACTCCACTGACATGGGTTCATGCCCTGATACCAACCAAATGAAAGGGGCCTTGGTGTCTAGGTGGTTAAGTTTGCTAACGGCCACAAGTCTAACTCCACTGACATGGGTTCATGCCCTGATACCAGGTTTAGTTTGTTAACGGCCACAAGTCTAACTCCACTGACATGGGTTCATGCCCTGATACCAGGTTAAGTTTGTTAACGGCCACAAGTCTAACTCCACTGACATGGGTTCATGCCCTGATACCAGGTTAAGTTTGTTAACGGCCACAAGTCTAACTCCACTGACATGGGTTCATGCCCTGATACCAGGTTAAGTTTGTTAACGGCCACAAGTCTAACTCCACTGACATGGGTTCATGCCCTGATACCAGGTTAAGTTTGTTAACGGCCACAAGTCTAACTCCACTGACATGGGTTCATGCCCTGATACCAGGTTAAGTTTGTTAATGGCCACAAGTCTAACTCCACTAACATGGGTTCATGCCCTAATACCAGGTTAAGTTTGTTAACGGCCACAAGTCTAACTCCACTGACATGGGTTCATGCCCTGATACCAGGTTAAGTTTGTTAACGGCCACAAGTCTAACTCCACTGACATGGGTTCATGCCCTGATACCAGGTTAAGTTTGTGAACGGCCACAAGTCTAACTCCACTGACATGGGTTCATGCCCTGATACCAGGTTAAGTTTGTTAACGGCCACAAGTCTAACTCCACTGACATGGGTTCATGCCCTGATACCAGGTTAAGTTTGTTAACGGCCACAAGTCTAACTCCACTGACATGGGTTCATGCCCTGATACCAGGTTAAGCTTGTTAACGGCCACAAGTCTAACTCCACTGACATGGGTTCATGCCCTGATACCAGGTTAAGTTTGTTAATGGCCACAAGTCTAACTCCACTGACATGGGTTCATGCCCTGATATCAGGTTAAGTATGTTAACGGCCACAAGTCTAACTCCACTGACATGGGTTCATGCCCTGATACCAGGTTAAGTATGTTAACGGCCACAAGTCTAACTCCACTGACATGGGTTCATGCCCTGATACCAGGTTAAGTATGTTAACGGCCACAAGTCTAACTCCACTGACATGGGTTCATGCCCTGATACCAATCTAAAGTGTTATGGTTTCCAGACCTATCTCTTAAGGGTTTCATCCATCAGAAATATTTCAGAAATCTACCTCCTAGAAATGATATTGTTTTCTGAAATTATGATCCCCCCCTGTAATGTCAGTTTTTTTTTTTTTAAATCAAATGTGTATATCCTACCGATTATCATACCTTAATTCTTGCATAAAAGACATGGTGACCCATTTTTTTTTTTAATGATTCTATAACGAAAAATGAAGAATTTATGTTAAAAATAATCTAAAACTACCATCTACCTTATAACCAAAAAAAATTGACAATAAAGGCCTTATAACACAGATTTAATATAAGTGTGAAAAAATATCCTCTTAGAGTAGGTGAGGCTGGCTGTGTACAAGATTCTATGCGATTAAAAAACTGTGTATTTTCCACCCCCATCCAATAAACACATGCATATTACAAATCTAATTTACATTTATAAAGTAGAAACACTGCCATTATCAGAGAATACAAGCAATCAGATGTCTCCTTGTAGAATGGATTTGTCAGCGTAATCAGAAATAATACAAACGACGATTCTCTTCATTATACAATAAAACAATATATTAACTTATTAAAGGCCAACAAGAAATGTCTACTGGTGGAGTTTGATTGAATAGTGAGCTTCAGTCAATACGTCTTTTTAAATCATTTGTTGTATAATCAAATCTGCCCAAGTTGTCACCTCTTTTAAGCAGTCACCTCTATTAAGTTGTCACCTCTATTAAGCAGTCACCCGTATTAAAAGGTCACCTTTCTCTTGTCTTGTCATAGAAAATTTCATATGAATTGAACCTCTTTGAAGAGGTCACCTGTTTTATAAGGCCACTTTTTCTTTGTTTAAAAGGTCATGACCTCTTAATACAGGTTTGACTGTATATAGTAACTTGGGTCAACTGTTATTTGCTATTTTAACAATAATGCAAAATATAACATTGGTATGTTTAACCTCCCCCTCCCATCCCTTTCCTGAAAACCAAAAAAGGACTATTAAAGTTGAGAATTTGGTTGAATTAAGACTATTTAAATTAGAATTTCAGTGGAGCTATGACTATTAAAGTACAGTTTTGGTATTTAATGCCACATTCAACAAAATTTCAGTTTTATTGGTGGAGGAAAACGGAGTACCTGGAGAAAACCACCAACCTGTCGCAAGACACTGACAAACTTTATCACATAATGTTGTATCAAGTACACCTCGCCATGAACAGGTTTAGAAATAACAATGTTAATGGTGATAGGCACTGATTGCACAGGTAGTTGGATTATAAATCCAACTACCATACGATCACAACCATGATGGCCCCCAGACAATAGAAATTATAAGTTATTGGTCAACATAAAACACATATTAATTGTCAACAGAAAATATTGGCAAATTAATAGACTCCAAAAAAAAATTATGTTCAAGACAACATGGAAACACAGAAATAGTTAGTTAACAAGACTTCAAATTTTATACCCATAATGCTGTTGAATACAGTAATAACAAGATTAATGTTTATAACAGATTTTCAAAACAATGACTTGTTGCCCCTCGAGGGCCCTTGATTGGTTAATAAAATATTTGATTTGAAATAAATATTTGATTTTTGTAGTTGTACAGATAATTTGAAGGTTAATGTTTTCAGATGGATTTCTCATCACTATGACCTTGTACAATGCTTTTATTGCTTGATTCCAAGGTTAAAGACATTAAAACTATGATTTGAATAAAACTATAGCATGGATTAATATTTGAAATTGTTTATAACTATCACATGCTATAATATTTTGTATATGAATTCCTTGGTTGTAATCTCGTTGAAATTTGGCTCTCTGAGTTACTTTCTGCTTTGCACCTTCCACCAATTCTCGTCACAATCCCTAATATTTCTCAGGGCATTCCATAGCAGCCGGGCAGGGGAAAAATTGCCCATCTAAATGTATTTTTCCCAAGCTACTTTGCTTTCAAAAATGAAAATTTCAAAGTGAAAGTAAAATATGGCTTTGTTTTGTATACTGGTTTATCTTTTGCACTCATTTGCTCAAACTGGGAATCAAAATAAGGGGTAAGAATGAAAATTTTTCATGATTTTAGAAAAAATTTCATTGCGAAAGGATCCTTTTAGCAGACACTGGGGAAGGCTAGAAAAATACCAGCCCTTCTACTTTAATTATCACTTCCTACTTGACAATGAGTGGAATGCCCTGATTTCTATTACAAATATTTAAAATGAGTGGAATGCCCTGATTTCTATTACAAATATTTAAAATGAGTGGAATGCCCTGATTTCTATTACAAATATTTAAAATGAGTGGAATGCCCTGATTTCTATTACAAATATTTAAAATTGCACTCCCTGGTGCACTCTGATACATAAAACATAAGCTCTATTGAGCTATTAAAACCAACATTATTATATTAAATGTCTTGTTCTGTGGATACCTGGTTCCATGTGGGATCATATCAGTCGTTCCTTTAATTTTTTTCATCTACTTGTCCAAAAGCCAAATTTAGAAAAATTTCCTATTTCAAACAAATTCTTTCATATTTTTCACTTGTCCCAATCCAGTTTTAGTTTATTTGTTCTGGGCTTCGGGCAAGTGGGTTAGTGCAAAGACTGCAATTGTGGATACAAAGGTCTATGCTGGATGATTTTAAAAGCCTACCTTTTTGAAAGCTTTAAAGACATGGCATTTGAAAACATTAGAAGGTCCATCTCTTGCGATGTAACTCCATATCTTGAGATCTTGTGAATCGTGCGAAACATAAAATATCCTGTAACGATAAAATTGTGAGACAAATCTAAATAAAATTATGAACTACCGGAGAAGTCAAATCATAAAATATTCTAAAACAATAAAATCATAAAGTGCATGAAACTTAATTACATGATACTGCCTAGCGGTGGAGGGATAAAAAGACAATAATTGGAAACCATTAATAAAAGGTCATTTTTTTTTTAAATGTTTTCTGTGCAAAATAGTGCAGACTGATTAGACAATGAGATATATAGAAAGCTAATTTTGACACAAAACATTTCCATTTATAGACAAATTCTATACTGAACTACCTAGGCAATCAAGTGTCTATCACCATGATGTTGTGAGTTCGAATCTCGATCAGGGCGAGGTATACAACATTATGTGATAAAGTTCGTCAGTGACTTGGGGCAGGTCTGTGGTTTTCTCCGGGTACTCTGGTTTCCTCCATCAATAAAACTGACTGCCACGATATAACTGAAAAATTGTTGAAAGTGGCATTAAACACCATCAAACAAACAAACAAACATCTACACTCAACGATTTGCTCTCTCGTCCTAAATGTTTGTAAAACAGAGGATTTAGATATACTATTTTGAGAAGAGCATCTGTCAATTCTACCAGGGCTTTAACCTGCTTTCTTTTTACAGATAAAACAAAACCTGCATTTACAATTAAAATTATTTTAACATGCAGTATCAACAAGCATGGTAACCTGCACATCAATCAATACAAATACTTACCGACAAGAAATAACAATATTTGACATATGATAAGAGGTAAATAATGGTAACATAACATTTACTAATTATCTTGTCATTCTCTGTCTAACATTATATTCTTACTCGGGCCTTTCAGTAAGGGGCTGTACCAGGTATTTTTACCCACCTAAAATGGTCTTCTGTACCTCTTAATTTCAAAGAGTGTTACATAAGATATTCATGACAATTTTTCAAATTTTAAGAAAAAATACCACCTTGTAAATAATGAAGTACTGGAACACTTGAAAAATATTGAAAGCCCTGCATACTTTTTTTTAATTTTCTTTCCTTATTTTTTGTTCCCTACTATCAAAAATCCTATTTCTGTTACAAATGTACTTTCTTTTTTTCTTTACGAGTTCCCTACTTTATTTTAAATCAAGTTATTCTTATCTAAACAACATAAATCTTCTCGTTATTTTCTCTCTTTTATCCTTTTCTTTTTCCCCCTTTTTTAACGAGTCCCTCACTGTCAAACAACCTATTTTTTCTCATTTTTTATTTTCTTTCTCTGTTTTACGAGTTCTTTTGTGTCAAAAACCTAATCTTTTGACTTTCATTCTCTTTTTTCTTTACTTTTTTTTAAATTATTTTCTTCTAGTTCCTTAGAACTTCAAACATATACAGAGCCGTCCGGTGTTGTCGCGCACCTAAGGGTTCAGTGGTTAATTTCACAGCTTACCAAAATTTCCTTGAATTAATTTAAATCATCCTCAAATATTTTAAAGTATTATCTTTGTGGTCCTTATCCGGATTCCGCTACAATTTTTAACATTTCAGTGAAAACAAGTGTAAACAAACCAACCCTCGATTTTTGACAAATGTTGCAATGTCCAGTGATATCGCGCATGCATACTTTGGATGGTTCTTAAAACGAATAAAGGAAAGATTTTATTTTGAAAGTTTTCGAAATTGGAGTGTATACCTATTCCTTCAAAATAAGCTCAAATTTGAAAACATTTAATATCTTTTAATATTATTATAGTAAATATGCACATAGCAGTAGTCTTCATCTTAACTTTTCCAATGATACTGCATTTGACATGTAAAATACGAATGCGCCAAAACACTGGTGCCAAGACAGTATATCAATTTTGACATGAAATCTATTAATTATCAGTACTTATGGAAATAAACATGTATTTGAAATGAGAACGTTTTTTTTCTTTAACTGGGTGAAAACACACAATTTAATAAATCTATTCCATGGTAACATGGTCTACAGTATAAAAGTACTTCTGATCTTTTTTTTTCTCTCAAAGCAGTTTTGATAATCAAAGTATTTATTCCCATCTAATTTTATCTTTTATGAGTTTCTTACTGCCGAACAATCTATTCTCATTACTTTTTTTTTTTTCAAATTCATTAGTCAATAAAGAACTTCAAACATACATTCATTTTGCCAGGAGATCTATTAAGTACCGGTAATTACAGAATTAAACATGTATTTGAAAAGGAAACGTTTTTTTCCCCCTTTTATTGGGTGATAACAAATAATTTAATGAATCTATTCCATTGTAACAAGTCCTGTTGTCTACACTACAGTCAAATTAACTAATTCTGGGTTTTTTTAACAGTAGTTTTCTAATTACCGATAGATAATCAAAAGATTGTGCAAATTTTGCTCGTTAAAGAGAATATATGTAAATAACACAAATATGACAAACACTGCAGTCTTTTTCACCTACTTGCCCGAAAGCCAAATTTTGAAGAAAATTTTTTTTATTTATTCAAACAAATTCTTTCATAATTTTCACTTGTTCAAATCCAGTTTTACTTGTCCCAGGCTTCAGGCAAGTGGTTTATCACAAAGACTGACACTGTCGCACTTAATTATACACAGTTGTATTCCTATTACTTTCTTTCTCTCTATTTTTTTATTTTTTTAATTTTTATCAAGTTGCTTACCATCAAGAAAGAAATTCAAACATACAAAATGCATACTACTTTTGACATGAAATTGATTAATTACTGGTAACTATGGAAATAAACATGTATTTGTAACAGAACTTCTTTTTCTCAAATAGTTGATAACAAACAATTAAATGAATATATTATACTTTAAGTTTTTATTTTCCCTATTTGTCTTTGTTAGCGCAGCCGGTCAATATAACGTTATATGGACCGGGACTGGACTGCCTCGTTTTCGATTCGGTTCCGGAACGGTATCTGCATTATTATTTTAGATGAAAAGTATAATATAGCAAATAGTTCATGTCACTTCGGGTCATAAAGCAGACAATCAAGGTATTTATTTTATTTCATTTTATTTTTTACTAGTTCCTAATTGTCAAATAACCTTTCCTTAGTTTCTTTTTTTTCTTCTTCTTTTTTCTTTTTTTTTTTTCAAACTGGTTTTCGATTTTCACTAAAGAACGTCAAACATAAATTAATTCTGACATGAAATCTATTAATTACTGGTATAGAAATAAACATGTATGTAATGGGTAATAACACACAAATTAATTAATCTATTCCATGATAACAGGCCATGTTGACTATAGCATATAATAAGTACTTCCTTGTTTTTTAATGCAGAAATAATCAAAGTACAGTGAGACCTATCTAAAACAAACACTGTACAAACTGAAATCCTGCATAAACTGAACTTTAAGTAAAGCCCCAAAGTAGGAAATGTTTTGTAAATTTGACCTGTATAAAGCAAACACCTGTCTATTCCACACATAAACATTAGTCCCAAGGAAGTTCTGTTTAGACAGGTTTCACTGTATTGGGGAATTTTGATTTTGCTCGTTAAAGAGGAGATATTTAAATAAGACAAAAATAACAAACATTATCACACTTTAATTATACACTGATGTATTAGGAACACAACTCTATGATACCATAACATTCATTATTGTCCTATGTTCTGTGTTATATTCATCAATAAAGCAGTTATTAGAATCGTGGACATGAGATCCAATTTAGTTAAAAGTATAACACTAGAACAAAGAAGGATGTTTTAAATGTATGATATTTCATAATTAAGCATTTTGTGCAAATATAGGTTTAAAGTTTTAAATTTGAATATTTAACTATCAAAGAAGGAGTATTATCATAATTCACTAACAGCTGAATGAGAATCTGTTTGGCCTATAATCAAAATGTCAAAAATATTCTTAAGTTGTTAATTTTCGTCATTAATGACATGGAAAGGAAATTGGTGGTAATTCTCATTCAGATATCTAATCACTGTGGTGATTAAAAATATTAAGAAAATTTAACTGCTTAAACAAGCTAAGAATAGAAGAAACAACTGCTTAAACAAGCAAAGAATAGAAGAAACAATGTTTATAAACTCTGTAAAACTGAGTACTGAATTTTACATCATTTAACAGTACATTTAGTACTTTGGTCAAACATTACGTGGTTTACCTACCTAAATATAGGCTGATGCATAACTGTTAACTTTTCTTCAGCAGCTTGGTTGTCCCAACTTTTCTGCAAATTTAAAAAACAAACTTTTCTACCAGTCTTAAATCTGATTAAAAAAATTACAATACCATATTTTGACTATTTCATTCCAAATAACTTCCATTCATTCTAATGACAGTTACATTTTTGTACTTAAATGTCAAACAATTAATACAGAAATTAGAAAACACAAGTAAAACATCTTACCCTCTATGCATGGTTAACTCATTCATTTTTATTTCCTATTTAAAAGATTTGATGCAAATCTGTGGTTTTCTCTGGGTACTACAGTTTCATCTACCAATAAAACAACTGGCAGTCGTGAAATGTTGAAAGTGGCATTAAACACCATAACTCTAACTCCTATTTAAAACTTTGAAAATCTATCATAAATAATTTGTATTATAGAGGCTGTTTTACTAAAACCATAGAGACTAAACTGTTGAACTTGCTTTGCTTGTCTTCTGGTTGACTGGTACTCAGTCTAGATATTCCATACATTCAAAACAATTTATGAAAAGAGAGTTTAAACAGCGATGGTCAACAATTCCACCAATATCAACAAAACAAACAATCACCTCTCACCTAAAGAAAGTTTAAACAGTGATGGTCATCAATTCCACCAATATCAACAAAACAAACAATAATCTCTCACCTAAAGAAAGTTTAAACATTGATGGTCAACAATTCCACCAATATCAACAAAACAAACAATAATCTCTCACCTAAAGAAAGTTTAAACATTGATGGTCAACAATTCCACCAATATCAACAAAACAAACAATCACCTCTCACCTAAAGAAAGTTTAAACATTGATGGTCAACAATTCCACCAATATCAACAAAACAAACAATCACCTCTCACCTAAAGAAAGTTTAAACAGTGATGGTCATCAATTCCACCAATATCAACAAAACAAACAATAATCTCTCACCTAAAGAAAGTTTAAACATTGATGGTCAACAATTCCACCAATATCAACAAAACAAACAATAATCTCTCACCTAAAGAAAGTTTAAACATTGATGGTCAACAATTCCACCAATATCAACAAAACAAACAATCACCTCTCACCTAAAGAAAGTTTAAACATTGATGGTCAACAATTCCACCAATATCAACAAAACAAACAATCACCTCTCACCTAAAGAAAGTTTAAACAGTGATGGTCATCAATTCCACCAATATCAACAAAACAAACAATAATCTCTCACCTAAAGAAAGTTTAAACATTGATGGTCAACAATTCCACCAATATCAACAAAACAAACAATAATCTCTCACCTAAAGAAAGTTTAAACATTGATGGTCAACAATTCCACCAATATCAACAAAACAAACAATAATCTCTCACCTAAAGAAAGTTTAAACATTGATGGTCAACAATTCCACCAATATCAACAAAACAAACAATAATCTCTCACCTAAAGAAAGTTTAAACATTGATGGTCAACAATTCCACCAATATCAACAAAACAAACAATCACCTCTCACCTAAAGAAAGTTTAAACATTGATGGTCAACAATTCCACCAATATCAACAAAACAAACAATCACCTCTCACCTAAAGAAAGTTTAAACAGTGATGGTCATCAATTCCACCAATATCAACAAAACAAACAATAATCTCTCACCTAAAGAAAGTTTAAACATTGATGGTCAACAATTCCACCAATATCAACAAAACAAACAATAATCTCTCACCTAAAGAAAGTTTAAACATTGATGGTCAACAATTCCACCAATATCAACAAAACAAACAATAATCTCTCACCTAAAGAAAGTTTAAACATTGATGGTCAACAATTCCACCAATATCAACAAAACAAACAATAATCTCTCACCTAAAGAAAGTTTAAACATTGATGGTCAACAATTCCACCAATATCAACAAAACAAACAATCACCTCTCACCTAAAGAAAGTTTAAACAGTGATGGTCATCAATTCCACCAATATCAACAAAACAAACAATAATCTCTCACCTAAAGAAAGTTTAAACAGTGATGGTCATCAATTCCACCAATATCAACAAAACAAACAATCACCTCTCACCTAAAGAAAGTTTAAACAGTGATGGTCATCAATTCCACCAATATCAACAAAACAAACAATAATCTCTCACCTAAAGAAAGTTTAAACATTGATGGTCAACAATTCCACCAATATCAACAAAACAAACAATAATCTCTCACCTAAAGAAAGTTTAAACATTGATGGTCAACAATTCCACCAATATCAACAAAACAAACAATCACCTCTCACCTAAAGAAAGTTTAAACATTGATGGTCAACAATTCCACCAATATCAACAAAACAAACAATCACCTCTCACCTAAAGAAAGTTTAAACAGTGATGGTCATCAATTCCACCAATATCAACAAAACAAACAATAATCTCTCACCTAAAGAAAGCTTAAACATTGATGGTCAACAATTCCACCAATATCAACAAAACAAACAATCACCTCTCACCTAAAGAAAGTTTAAACAGTGATGGTCATCAATTCCACCAATATCAACAAAACAAACAATAATCTCTCACCTAAAGAAAGTTTAAACATTGATGGTCAACAATTCCACCAATATCAACAAAACAAACAATAATCTCTCACCTAAAGAAAGTTTAAACATTGATGGTCAACAATTCCACCAATATCAACAAAACAAACAATAATCTCTCACCTAAAGAAAGTTTAAACATTGATGGTCAACAATTCCACCAATATCAACAAAACAAACAATCACCTCTCACCTAAAGAAAGTTTAAACAGTGATGGTCATCAATTCCACCAATATCAACAAAACAAACAATAATCTCTCACCTAAAGAAAGTTTAAACAGTGATGGTCATCAATTCCACCAATATCAACAAAACAAACAATCACCTCTCACCTAAAGAAAGTTTAAACAGTGATGGTCATCAATTCCACCAATATCAACAAAACAAACAATAATCTCTCACCTAAAGAAAGTTTAAACATTGATGGTCAACAATTCCACCAATATCAACAAAACAAACAATAATCTCTCACCTAAAGAAAGTTTAAACATTGATGGTCAACAATTCCACCAATATCAACAAAACAAACAATCACCTCTCACCTAAAGAAAGTTTAAACATTGATGGTCAACAATTCCACCAATATCAACAAAACAAACAATCACCTCTCACCTAAAGAAAGTTTAAACAGTGATGGTCATCAATTCCACCAATATCAACAAAACAAACAATAATCTCTCACCTAAAGAAAGCTTAAACATTGATGGTCAACAATTCCACCAATATCAACAAAACAAACAATCACCTCTCACCTAAAGAAAGTTTAAACAGTGATGGTCATCAATTCCACCAATATCAACAAAACAAACAATAATCTCTCACCTAAAGAAAGCTTAAACATTGATGGTCAACAATTCCACCAATATCAACAAAACAAACAATCACCTCTCACCTAAAGAAAGTTTAAACAGTGATGGTCATCAATTCCACCAATATCAACAAAACAAACAATCACCTCTCACCTAAAGAAAGTTTAAACAGTGATGGTCATCAATTCCACCAATATCAACAAAACAAACAATCACCTCTCACCTAAAGAAAGTTTAAACAGTGATGGTCATCAATTCCACCAATATCAACAAAACAAACAATCACCTCTCACATAAAGAAAGTTTAAACAGTGATGGTCATCAATTCCACCAATATCAACAAAACAAACAATAATCTCTCACCTAAAGAAAGTTTAAACATTGATGGTCAACAATTCCACCAATATCAACAAAACAAACAATCACCTCTCACCTAAAGAAAGTTTAAACATTGATGGTCAACAATTCCACCAATATCAACAAAACAAACAATCACCTCTCACCTAAAGAAAGTTTAAACAGTGATGGTCAACAATTCCACCAATATCAACAAAACAAACAATCACCTCTCACCTAAAGAAAGTTTAAACATTGATGGTCAACAATTCCACCAATATCAACAAAACAAACAATCAACTCTCACATAAAGAAAGTTTAAACAGTGATGGTCAACAATTCCACCAATATCAACAAAACAAACAATCACCTCTCACCTAAAGAAAGTTTAAACATTGATGGTCAACAATTCCACCAATATCAACAAAACAAACAATCACCTCTCACATAAAGAAAGTTTAAACAGTGATGGTCAACAATTCCACCAATATCAACAAAACAAACAATCACCTCTCACCTAAAGAAAGTTTAAACATTGATGGTCAACAATTCCACCAATATCAACAAAACAAACAATCACCTCTCACATAAAGAAAGTTTAAACAGTGATGGTCAACAATTCCACCAATATCAACAAAACAAACAATCACCTCTCACCTAAAGAAAGTTTAAACATTGATGGTCAACAATTCCACCAATATCAACAAAACAAACAATCACCTCTCACATAAAGAAAGTTTAAACAGTGATGGTCAACAATTCCACCAATATCAACAAAACAAACAATCACCTCTCACCTAAAGAAAGTTTAAACATTGATGGTCAACAATTCCACCAATATCAACAAAACAAACAATCACCTCTCACATAAAGAAAGTTTAAACATTGATGGTCAACAATTCCACCAATATCAACAAAACAAACAATCACCTCTCACATAAAGAAAGTTTAAACAGTGATGGTCATCAATTCCACCAATATCAACAAAACAAACAATCACCTCTCACCTAAAGAGAGTATAAACAGTGATGGTCAACAATTCCACCAATATCAACAAAACAAACAATAATCTCTCACCTAAAGAAAGTTTAAACAGTGATGGTCATCAATTCCACCAATATCAACAAAACAAACAATCACCTCTCACCTAAAGAGAGTATAAACAGTGATGGTCATCAATTCCACCAATATCAACAAAACAAACAATAATCTCTCACCTAAAGAAAGTTTAAACATTGATGGTCAACAATTCCACCAATATCAACAAAACAAACAATCACCTCTCACCTAAAGAAAGTTTAAACATTGATGGTCAACAATTCCACCAATATCAACAAAACAAACAATCACCTCTCACATAAAGAAAGTTTAAACAGTGATGGTCATCAATTCCACCAATATCAACAAAACAAACAATCACCTCTCACCTAAAGAGAGTATAAACAGTGATGGTCAACAATTCCACCAATATCAACAAAACAAACAATAATCTCTCACCTAAAGAAAGTTTAAACATTGATGGTCAACAATTCCACCAATATCAACAAAACAAACAATCACCTCTCACCTAAAGAAAGTTTAAACATTGATGGTCAACAATTCCACCAATATCAACAAAACAAACAATCACCTCTCACATAAAGAAAGTTTAAACAGTGATGGTCATCAATTCCACCAATATCAACAAAACAAACAATCACCTCTCACCTAAAGAGAGTATAAACAGTGATGGTCATCAATTCCACCAATATCAACAAAACAAACAATCACCTCTCACCTAAAGAGAGTATAAACAGTGATGGTCATCAATTCCACCAATATCAACAAAACAAACAATCACCTCTCACCTAAAGAGAGTATAAACAGTGATGGTCAACAATTCCACCAATATCAACAAAACAAACAATAATCTCTCACATAAAGAGAGTATAAACAGTGATGGTCATCAATTCCACCAATATCAACAAAACAAACAATCACCTCTCACCTAAAGAGAGTATAAACAGTGATGGTCATCAATTCCACCAATATCAACAAAACAAACAATCACCTCTCACCTAAAGAGAGTATAAACAGTGATGGTCATCAATTCCACCAATATCAACAAAACAAACAATCACCTCTCACCTAAAGAGAGTATAAACAGTGATGGTCATCAATTCCACCAATATCAACAAAACAAACAATCACCTCTCACCTAAAGAAAGTTTAAACAGTGATGGTCATCAATTCCACCAATATCAACAAAACAAACAATCACCTCTCACCTAAAGAAAGTTTAAACAGTGATGGTCATCAATTCCACCAATATCAACAAAACAAACAATCACCTCTCACCTAAAGAGAGTATAAACAGTGATGGTCATCAATTCCACCAATATCAACAAAACAAACAATCACCTCTCACCTAAAGAGAGTATAAACAGTGATGGTCATCAATTCCACCAATATCAACAAAACAAACAATCACCTCTCACCTAAAGAGAGTATAAACAGTGATGGTCATCAATTCCACCAATATCAACAAAACAAACAATCACCTCTCACCTAAAGAAAGTTTAAACAGTGATGGTCATCAATTCCACCAATATCAACAAAACAAACAATCACCTCTCACCTAAAGAGAGTATAAACAGTGATGGTCATCAATTCCACCAATATCAACAAAACAAACAATCACCTCTCACCTAAAGAGAGTATAAACAGTGATGGTCATCAATTCCACCAATATCAACAAAACAAACAATCACCTCTCACCTAAAGAGAGTATAAACAGTGATGGTCATCAATTCCACCAATATCAACAAAACAAACAATCACCTCTCACCTAAAGAGAGTATAAACAGTGATGGTCATCAATTCCACCAATATCAACAAAACAAACAATCACCTCTCACCTAAAGAAAGTTTAAACAGTGATGGTCATCAATTCCACCAATATCAACAAAACAAACAATCACCTCTCACCTAAAGAGAGTATAAACAGTGATGGTCAACAATTCCACTGTTAATAGCAAAACAAATAATCACCTCTCACCTAAAGAGAGTATAAACAGTGATGGTCATCAATTCCACCAATATCAACAAAACAAACAATCACCTCTCACCTAAAGAAAGTTTAAACAGTGATGGTCATCAATTCCACCAATATCAACAAAACAAACAATCACCTCTCACCTAAAGAGAGTATAAACAGTGATGGTCAACAATTCCACTGTTAATAGCAAAACAAATAATCACCTCTCACCTAAAGAGAGTATAAACAGTGATGGTCATCAATTCCACCAATATCAACAAAACAAACAATCACCTCTCACCTAAAGAGAGTATAAACAGTGATGGTCAACAATTCCACCAATATCAACAAAACAAACAATAATCTCTCACATAAAGAGAGTATAAACAGTGATGGTCATCAATTCCACCAATATCAACAAAACAAACAATCACCTCTCACCTAAAGAGAGTATAAACAGTGATGGTCATCAATTCTACCAATATCAACAAAACAAACAATAATCTCTCACCTAAAGAGAGTATAAACAGTGATGGTCATCAATTCCACCAATATCAACAAAACAAACAATCACCTCTCACCTAAAGAGAGTATAAACAGTGATGGTCAACAATTCCACCAATATCAACAAAACAAACAATAATCTCTCACATAAAGAGAGTATAAACAGTGATGGTCATCAATTCCACCAATATCAACAAAACAAACAATAATCTCTCACCTAAAGAGAGTATAAACAGTGATGGTCAACAATTCCACCAATATCAACAAAACAAACAATAATCTCTCACATAAAGAGAGTATAAACAGTGATGGTCATCAATTCCACCAATATCAACAAAACAAACAATCACCTCTCACCTAAAGAGAGTATAAACAGTGATGGTCATCAATTCCACCAATATCAACAAAACAAACAATCACCTCTCACCTAAAGAGAGTATAAACAGTGATGGTCATCAATTCCACCAATATCAACAAAACAAACAATCACCTCTCACCTAAAGAGAGTATAAACAGTGATGGTCATCAATTCCACCAATATCAACAAAACAAACAATCACCTCTCACCTAAAGAAAGTTTAAACAGTGATGGTCATCAATTCCACCAATATCAACAAAACAAACAATCACCTCTCACCTAAACAAAGTTTAAACAGTGATGGTCATCAATTCCACCAATATCAACAAAACAAACAATCACCTCTCACCTAAAGAGAGTATAAACAGTGATGGTCATCAATTCCACCAATATCAACAAAACAAACAATCACCTCTCACCTAAAGAGAGTATAAACAGTGATGGTCATCAATTCCACCAATATCAACAAAACAAACAATCACCTCTCACCTAAAGAGAGTATAAACAGTGATGGTCATCAATTCCACCAATATCAACAAAACAAACAATCACCTCTCACCTAAAGAAAGTTTAAACAGTGATGGTCATCAATTCCACCAATATCAACAAAACAAACAATCACCTCTCACCTAAAGAGAGTATAAACAGTGATGGTCAACAATTCCACTGTTAATAGCAAAACAAATAATCACATCTCACTACAAATCATTGAACATAAAAAAATACCATGACTAATTGTTGACGTTGGTAATCTAGGTCCTGGCTTGGGACTGGCACAAAAATAAATACATTTAGGATAAAAAGGAAACAACCAACAAACGCAGCTGATAACATTTGGATTTATTTTTGGGTAAAAAAAAAATAATAATAATTCTGTTAACCACCAAACAAAACAATGTCCTTTTTTTAATGAATTCACTTAGGGACCGACCATTTAACTTGAAGGGGGAGTTATGGTTTTTTGCTTCGTTCAGAATTTTTTTTTCGGACAACACAAGAGTTAGAATATTTATTGTTTTTGTCGCGCAAAGCGCGAATTTTTTTTCCAGAATTCAACATTAGGTTATATGACAAAATCTCTGAATCAGATTAAATTTTTTTTCCTCCACCAAAATCAGAATATTTTTTTCAGCAACATTGGGAATCAGAATATTTAAAAAAAAAAAAAAAACATAATCCCCCCCCCCCCCCCCCCCCTTCAAGTTAAATGGTCGTTCCCTTACAGATAAACAAAATTGATTTAAACAATATTTTTGTAACACTATCCCACATATTACTGCCACCTGGGTAACTTCTGGAACCATCGTTTATTAGTGAGACTCATTCCAGTTGGTCTCCAGTGACAGTCAGCTGTTAAAACTCATTTTCTGCCATATAATGCCATAGCCATTTTTTTTCTAATATTAACACTAAAAGCTTGTTTATAAGATCATCATATAAAACACATCCCAGAGGGAGGCAACACAAACAATGAACGTTAATCACCTTTGGTCAGGCCAGATAGAAATAAAATTGAGACAGTTATTGTGAACAAATTATATAATGATGATATGGATGACTAAATAAAATATGTAATGTTTACAGACGGGAAGACAATTGTCAGACAAAAAAACATAATCATAGTTTGTTTTGATGTTTACAGACGGGAAGACAATTGTCAGACAAAAAAACATAATCATAGTTTGTTTTGATGTTTACAGACGGGAAGACAATTGTCAGACAAAAAAACATAATCATAGTTTGTTTTGATGTTTACAGACGGGAAGACAATTGTCAGACAAAAAAACATAATCATAGTTTGTTTTGATGTTTACAGACAGGAAAACAATTGTCAGACAAAAAAACATAATCATAGTTTGTTTTGATGTTTACAGACGGGAAGACAATTGTCAGACAAAAAAACATAATCATAGTTTGTTTTGATGTTTACAGACGGGAAGACAATTGTCAGACAAAAAAACATAATCATAGTTTGTTTTGATGTTTACAGACGGGAAGACAATTGTCAGACAAAAAAACATAATCATAGTTTGTTTTGATGTTTACAGACGGGAAAACAATTGTCAGACAAAAAAACATAATCATAGTTTGTTTTGATGAAAGTGGGGTTTATTTAATTTTAGTAGAGTTAGTGTCACTCGATCTTTAGTTTTCTGTGTAATGTTTTGTAGATAGTTGATTGTCCTTTTGTATTTTTTCTTTTGGCCATTGTGTTGTCTGTCCTTCTTAGATTTATGGATTATGATTACCCCTTTGGTATCTTCAAACTCTTCTTACTATAAAAAAAAAAAAAACGCAATCTTTTTATGTCTGTGTCGCTCACCTTTCATTCTGCTTTGAGAAAACTTTATACCGAACCTTCCATTGGTACTTCCTACCAAATTTCAGTTCATTAAACTTCATTTGGCTACTCGGTTTTAAAGAAGATTTTTTAGAAATAACCAGAAAAAAGAATTGCTTATGGTGGCCATGTTTGTTAACAGATCGCGACAAAATGAGCAATCTTTATAGAGGACCTTCCATAAATGCTTCCTACCATGTTTCGTATCATTTGGCCAAGCAGTTACAGATAAGAAGATTTTTAGAAATCGACCAATCAGAAACAAGAATTGCCTGTGGTGGCCATGTTTGTTAACGAATCGGGACGATTGGAGCAACTTTTATAGAGGACCTTCCATAGATGCTTCCTACAAGTTCCACTTCATTTGACCAAACGATTTCAGAGAAGAATTTTTTTAGAAATAGACCAATCAGAAACAATAATTGCCTGTGGCGGCCATGTTTATTAACGGATTGGGATGAAATGTGCAATCTTTATAGAGGACCTTCCATAGATGCATCCCACTAAGTTTCGGTTCATTTGGCCAAGCAGTTCCAAAGGAGAATTTTTTTAAGAAATCAACCAATTAGAAACAAAAATTGCCTGTGGTGGCCATGTTTATTAACGAATTGGGACAAAATGTGCAATCTTTATAGAGGACCATCCATAGATGCTTCCTACCAAGTTTCGGTTAATTTGGCCAAGCGGATTCAGAGGAGAAGATTTTTAAAAATCAACCAATTAAAAACAAGAATTGCCTGTGGTGGCCATGTTTGTTAACGGATCAGGACAAAATGTGCAATCTTTAGAGAGGACCTTCCGTAGATGATTCCTACCAAGTTTCAGTTCATTTGACTAAGTGGTTTTAGAGAAGAAGATTAAAATGTAAAAAATTAACGGACGAGGGACAACGGACGCCAAGTGATGGCAAAAGCTCACGTTGCCTTTGGCAAGGTGAGCTAAAAACTTAAAGACTTTGGGAGCAAGAAAAAAATGCCTTAAACAGGATAGCCAAAATCGGCTAAAGTCGCATATATGACTTACATAAAAAATGTACACAATAATCAAGGTTTTCAATATTTTTCAAGTGTACCAATACTTCACTATTTACAGGCAGAACTGTTTATTAATATTTGAACAATTGTCATGAATATCTTATGTAACACTCTTTAAAATCAGGAGGTACCAAAGACCATTTTAGGTGGGCAAAAGTACCTGGTACCACCCTTTATTGAAAGGCCTCCAATAACAGCCAATTTGTGGCATCCTTAATGTACCTTAACAAATATTTATGTGTTATTATTCTTGTTATTGATTTCAAAATTTATTTTACAATCTCTCTTCCCTCTTGATCAAATTCTATATAGTTATTTTTCATTTTTCAGAGAGAAAAAAAACAAAACAACAGATTCGTAATCGACAAAAAAAAATGCCATTTATTACAGAACCTTTCTACAACAAAGAAAAACAAACAAAACAAGAAATGTGTGCATCACAAAATACGCCTGTCTATATAAATTATCAAACGGTATAATGGTAATGACCCCAAAATAAATAGGGTTCTTCCCCTTCCACAGGGAAATCATGTGGCCAAGTTTGGTAAAGATCCAATATACAGAACTAAAGTTATCGTGCGGAAACGATCCTGTTGTCAAAAATTCTATTTATAGTAAGGGGTAGGGTGACCTTGACCTTTGACCTAATGATCCCAAAATAAATAGGGTTCTTCCCCTTCCACAGGGGAATCAGGTAGCCAAGTTTGTTAAAGATCCAATATACAGAACTAAAGTTATTGTGTGGAAACCTGTGTGGACGCCCGCCCACCCGCCATACCCAATTACATAATAACGGACCGTCTCGAGACGGGCGTATAAAAACAACAGATTCGTAATTAACAAAAGAAAATGACATTTATTACAGAACCTTTTTACAACAGAGAAAAAACAAAAACAAAACAAAAGATTCATAATCGACAAAAAAAAACGTCATTTATTACAGAACCTTTTTACAACAGAGAAGTAAAAAAAAAAATCTTAATTGACCCAAAACAACGCCGTTTATTACAGAACCTATTTACAACAGAGAGGAAACAAAAACAAATAAAAGATTTGTGGTTGACAAAAAAAAAAAAGGCCATTTATTACAGAACCTTTTAACAAGCAGAGAAAGAAAGATAAACAAAAGATTTGTGGTTGACAAAAAAATGCCATTTATTACAGAACCTTTTTTAACACGGGGGAAAAAAAACTGTATTAATCTAACGAAGTCTAAGGTAGCAATTTATTCTGATTATAAATCGTCACCTGATGCTATTATCTACTGGCGGTTTAATCTCTCTAATTGATGAGTAGTAATGGCCTCCCACAAATTACTACTTAACCAGCTCATCTTCTGCCACAACGAAATTAAATAAAGAAAAAAGTGATACTTAATCACTGTACATCTTCTTAGTACCGAGGCTGACGTTGACAAATTTCTTGCCTGACATACGGAAGATAGAAATTACATTTTTCACGCTTTTGTGCCAAATTCTGAATGTTATTGAAAATCTATCGTGTTTCAACACTTGAAACATTTTCACAATCTATTACTACGGGGAATTCTCCGATACTTAGACACAAATCCACTTTGCCGTCCAATTTGAAGTACGTATTGATCAGGACAAGGGAGAGTGACAATGTCGTTTACACTGGGATTGAGTTCTCTGATACCACACTATTGTCATTATAGGTCTATAGAATATAAAGCTGTAGTGACAACACTTGAATAGACATGTGTATACAAAACTTTGACAATATCTACAAATTCTTCTTTACAATTCATAATGGATACCGCTAAATTAACTTTATTAGGTTTAAAGATGGTTGACTATTCTGACATTGGTCCCATCACTGAGATATATTTCCTGGGAATCCAGTCAACTATTGACATTTTTCAGGAAAAAACACATTTATTTATTGTGAATTTACAGAATTTATTGGAGTAATTAAAAGTGTGTTTTAATAATTCAAGGCAGTAAAAACAAACCACTAGAATTGTAAACTATCTATTTGGCCATATATAATTAACACCTCTCACTTTCAAACAAATATATTTTTCTACATTTTTTAAAAAGGTAATAAAAATAAAATACAGTCCCCCTCCTCTTATGGTTCTCCTATCAATTGGGCAACCCTTTTTTTCTATTTTAGCTTTGTAATTTGTTTTGCATGCCATGTTTACTTTTCATGTTGCTCCATGTGAGCCCAAAATTGGTAATAAAATATTATTATTATTATGTAATGCACACCTGCTATAAAAATGACCTTAAGGATGGCATAGTGGGAGGTAGGACAATTAAATTGAACATTGTAGTATTGAGCAAATTTAAAATGTTGAAAGAGGTTGTATTCAGAAATTTTTGTGACAGACAGGCAACAACAGGTAAACACTTAACTAAAATGACTGGCAAGAGAAAGAATGTAAACAAGAAAATAAAATGATTCCATTACTAGTAATATATCATATTAATGATTATTCATCAATTAATCTTAGAAACCACATTTTGTAAAGTGGACTCCGGAGACTCATAAAATTTCAATTGTTGACTCAATAATTTGTGTTGTTCTAAAATGTTTTCCTTGCAAATGTCATAAATCAATGTTTGTTTAATTCCCAGGACGTTTCCACCAGCAGTTTGGGGGTGGGAGGCTGCTATGCGTAGGTTTTTTTTCTTTAAGGTGCAATTTTCAACTGGCCAAAATGTTGGTGTTTTTATGAAAATTAAATGCACATGGAAGTATATCTGACTTCTTCTTTTGTCTTATGAAAAATCGGAAACAAATATTATACATCTATAAATGGCCTGATATAATTATATTTAAATTGTTTATACTGTATTACATGTAACCTGTACCTCAATTTAAAATTATTTTTTAAAGAACTATAAATCTAGTTTGTACAGCAATTATTCAGCTAGACACCGGTCTCAGGACATTTGCCCACCTATTTCTCAAATTGTCCCGAAGAACTTTAAAAAAATTAGCTTAATTATTAAAGAATGCCCTGAAGAAATTTTGATAAAACTGGCAATTGTCCTAAAGATTTCAAAGTCTTGCTGAAACAGGGTAAAGTGATTTGCTATTAGAATTAATATGGCAGGAGAAGAGAAGATATGCATAATCAAAAAACGGCCTCAATGTTGGACAACATCATCAATTTCAATATATCAGGCTTAGTGATAAACGATCATTGGTTTCCTTTCAAAATAGACAAGGCTATAAATTATATCAACAATGGCAGTCATTTTTTTTTCATGGAAATTTCCTGTAACATTTCAACTCCTGTTTTTAAAAATGAATGATTTTGTTCTAGTCAGTGAGTGATTGTTGTTTAATGTCAAGTAAGTAACTTTTAAGATATCATGGCGAGAACAGGTTACAAACAAAATTCAAACAGTCATAAAAAAACCAATTTTTTAAAATTATTATTATACACTTTTTCAAGGGGCATAACTAAGGAATCGCAAAAGGAATCATCAACAAAATCAAACTCGATCTATATTTTGTTGTAAGTAGCAAGTAAACATTTTTCTTTTCATTTCTCAAGGGACATAACTCTAGATGTTACAAATGTCCTTTAGGGTCTTAATTATTCATTCAACACAAAACTTACATCTATGAACAGATGTTTTATAATGCCTCTGAATCTTATCTAACTATAGATTTAAAAAAACACTTTGCTTCATTGACTTGCCATCTCTTCTATATATAGATGTGATTTCTCTTCATATCACAAGGGACATAACTGTGGTTGTTACAAATGTCCTTTAGGTTCTTACTTATTCAATCAACACAAAAATCACATCATAGAACAGATGTTTTATAATGCTTCTGAATCGTATTAAAATACAGAATGAAAAAAAAAAGAAGTTTACTTCATAGACTTGCAATCTCCTCTATAAATAGATATAAAATTTCTTTTCATTTTTCAAGGGATATAACTCTGGATATTAAAAATGTCCTTTAGGTTCTTACTTATTCAATTAAACAGTAATCACATCATAGAACAGATGTTTTATAATGCCTCTGAATCTTATCTTACTATAGTCCGTGGGCTAAGATACCCCCCCCCCCCCACCTTAACATTTTTAAGTCCTCCTATATAACCTCTTGAAGAAAAAACATGCTAACATTAAAAATTTTGGGACAAACTTGTTGTTTGAGGCTAATATTTACACCCTGTCGCAGCTTTTTGAGGATTTTTAGATTTTTTTCAATTTTTATCTTTGCGAGCATTAAATGTATACTAAACAGTCTTGAAAGTATATCGATAATATGGTATCAAATGAAAGCTTATAGTATTACCTTTCAATTGAATACAAGATATATACACTTTGTGGCTATCAAAAGTTGTCAGACGTGAAAAACCTACCCCTCCCCCTTCCTGAAATGAAAAAAAAACAAAAAAACTTTCCCTTAAAAGTTTAGATAAAAAAATATTTCATACTAAACTGCTATCTTTTTTTATACTAAACCAAACAAATAGATCACATTTAATAAATCAAGCACTAGTAATCCTTTATGAAGTGATTTTTGTGGTCAAAATACTTGAAAAATGGGATATTTTAAATTTTGCAGATTTTCACAGGATTCTGCATATACACATATATCTTAATTTTACTAATAAAATAAAGGATACCGCATCATAATGACGGTTGATTTTTGTATCTGGTACTATAGCAATGTAAAAAGGGAATAATTATGTTCCTTCTACCTACTGATTATAAAAAAAGCAAAATATTTTCCTACCTCTCTCAAAAACACGTAAAATTTGATGAAACTCGGTTTATTTCCTTAGAAACATGGTCGGGCAGGGTGAAATTTTTATTTGCCCTGTAAGATCCTTCAATTCTTTATTTAAACAAATCAAATGAACATCATCTAAAAAGGTTTAAATTCTACCAATGTCAGAAAACATGAAAAATGGGTAATTTCCGATTTTCAGAATTTCTACAGAATATTCCTTATTGGCCAGGTTAAGCTGCTTTATGGGAATTTTTGTCCAATCAATATAGTTTTATCTGAATGCTGAATGTATTAGCATTTATTTTAAAAACCATTAACCCTCATATATGCATATTATGATGCCCATTTTAGCCAAATTCTAACCCTTCATCTACTTGAAAACTGGGACAAATATACATGATATACTCAATATTTCCATATTTCAGTTTCATTCTTCAACAAATGACCTGAACAATGAGTATTGCAAACGGCCAAACAGTATTGAAAATTGGCGAAACAGTTCTCACTAGTCTTCCTCTTCACCATCAATCAACGAGTATAAAACATTGTCGAATTCATCATCACTTTCATCGCTTTCTGTCAAACCTTCAATATTTTCCTCGACTAAAACGTCGGCGAGTTGTTGTGGAATGAAATCACCAGACGCCCATTTAGGTTCAATCATCCCATCAACACACTGCCAACCATTGTCATGAGTAGGCTTCGGATATACTGGTTTTGCAATATGGGCTCTTTTCCAAATTCCTACCTGACAGTTAACTCTTTTCAGATGTTCTCTCAGACAGTTTCTGCATGGAGATCAATATTTTTTGAGGCATCAAACTTTTCACTCGTTGAACAGCACTTTCCTCTGATCTTATTATAGCACAAATCATTCACACTGGGGACCTCTTTACTGCCATACAACAAGCAGGTAAAAGCCTCCATCTGCAGAAACAAATCCTCTGAAATTTGCCAGGAATCTCCAATTTGTGCAAGAGCACTTTGGAATTGGGGTGACTTTTGTAATATCTTAATTGGCTTGACTTTTCCAATCCCCTTAAATGCGCTCGTTGTATCACAGCGTGTGAATGCATGCAGGCCTAAAAGTGCTGTACACAATTCCTGCTGGTACTGCTGTGCTAATTTGGTGATATCTATCAATCTTTTCTTGTTTCCAGTTCCAGTATCAAAGAGAATTGTCACTCCTTGTAATTCCAACGCGTAGTGAAGGAGGATAAAGAATATATCGGTATCCGCACTACGAATTCTAATATTTCTGTATCCTTGTTGTTTTCCATAGAAACAATAAAGAACAACTCGTGAATCAGTTTCTTCCTGTGTCGATTCAATTGATTTAATTTCTGTGCGACATATATGCTGGTACCATCATAACTTGTAATATGAAAGGCATGCCCATCAGAAACGGTTAATACGTTCTTGCCAAACAGCTTAGAGGACTCTTATTTCAAAATCATCAAAAATGTGTTTTTTTTCTTTGTTTTTTTTTTAAATGGCTAAGTTCAAACAGTCAAAATTTTTGTCAACAAAAATGTAATCATTGTTAAAAAAGTCACATGCATATCTTCAATACGCCCCTAATAACTGTATATAGGTTGGAATATCCACGACATATGTCATCAGATACGTTCATAGTTAAAACATTAGAAAGCTTAATAATTCCGAAGTCTTTGGGAACAATCAAACCAAGCGGCCTAAACAGGATAGCCAATATCAGATAAGGTCACCAACATGTATGACTGAAGCAGGTTAACCTTAGTTGTAACAAGATGAACTGTGAGCTAATGCTCACTTATGATACCTTCGCTCTTCGGCATATAATGTTCAATGTGCATAAAAACCAACTAAGTTGGCAAACAGGAAGTAGGAATCTGACGGGTCCAAAAACGCTTCCCACGATATGGGGTACCTATATGAAGCTTGTGACCAAATATCAGATTCCTGTCATCAATAGTTGCTGAGAAAAATGCGACGAAAAATGAGCATATATGTTGAATGTGTATAAAAACCAACTAAGTCGGCAAACAGGAAGTAGGAATCTGATGGGTCCAAAAACGCTTCCCACTATATGAGGTACCTATATGAAGCTTGTGACCAAATATCAGATTTCTGCCATCAATAGTTGCTAAGAAAAATGCGACGAAAAATGAGCATATATGTTGAATGTGTATAAAAACCAACTAAGTCGGCAAACAGGAAGTAGGAATCTGACGGGTCCAAAAATGCTACCCACAATATGGTATACCTATATGACGCTTGTGACCAAATATCAGATTTCTGCCATCAACAGTTACTGAGAAAAATGTGACGAAAAATATCTTGGACGGACCGAAGGACGGAAGGACGGACAGAGGTAAAACAGTATACCCCCCTTCCCCTTCGGGGAGCGGGGGTATACTAATTTACATTACTTAAGAACTGAAATAGGTATCTTTGTACACTTTTTCCCAAGCCGATGAATTCACCATAACCCTATTTGCACCATGTGAACCCAGCTAACAGAATAAGTCGTACATTTTCAACTAGTTAATGTATTTTTTTATATGAAAGTTAAACATACTCCTACACACGATACATATCAGTTACAGACAAGTTCATGAGATGATCACTCTAAATTAGCATTAAATTTCTTCTAATACAATATAAGAAACGGTACAAGACTTCTTCGCCAGACGTGATTCGTTATAAACATACATATATATCGGTGCTTGTAATTGATCGTTTATTCACTACTGCTGTCTCAATCATACAAAATCATCCGTAAGATGCCATTATAGCGAGGCATGAAACGTAAGATTTAATAATCAGCTGATTTCTATCAGATTACATATTGATCAATGTCCATCTTTGTTGGTTTTCCTGGTTATTTAATAAAATCGTAGTTTGCCGTCAAGATTAGACAATAATCGGTAAATTACGATTTATTTGCTGTAGCACATCAGGAGTTATTTACATGTTCTGAAAGGTCGCGTGTTATGATGTACTTTTATATGGCGAGAAAACATCGCTGGAAGACTAGGAAGCAAGAATACTTATATCACTGGAAGCTTTTTATAATTCATTTTCAATGTAACTCCACGAGACCTTTCTTTAGTCAATAATCGTCAAATGTAGCAAAGCCAATAATGAACTAGAATGTTCTTAAATATAGATTAGTGGATGTTGAAGGTCTATGGATTTCCTCGGTAAAAGTATAGACGACCTATAGAAAGTCTCACGACACTGTCTTCAATGGAAAAATAATCTAATAAAACATCAGAAAATGCAGGTCTACTACCATTACAAAAGCTGTAGAAGACGCTGTAATGTATTCTTCGTACTTATATGTCTTCAGATTTTATTTACATACTTCATTTGTTGTTTATTTTAAAAGAAATACAAATTCCTCAAAAATCTTGAAAGACATTCCTGATTTGCAATATTTTATCAGGATTGTATCTAGGATTTTGCACAAAAAAAAACAAGGGGGGGGGGGGGGGGGTTTCAAATTGCAGTTTTGAAATAAAAACAGAGATATATTGTTGAGGAATTGTGCACACAGGGTTCCAAAAAATGTGTACAAAAAATGAATTTTGTGTGCTTAATAATGTGTGCATCCTTTTTTTAATATGGGGTATTAAATGTGGTGGGGGTCGTCGTGGTTGTAATTGTATGGTAGTTGGATTTACAACTACCTGTGCAATCAGTGCATATTATCACTATTTTGTTATTTTGTTATTTCGAACCCCGTTCATGGTGAAGTGTACTAGATAAAACATTATGTGATCAAGTTTTCAATGACTTGCGACAGGTCAGTATTTTTCCCTGGGTACTCTGGTTTCCTCCACCAATAAAACTGACCACCACTATATAACTGAAATATTGTTGAAAGTGGTGTAACACCATAACCATAACCGCTTACTGAGTTTTTACTCTGATACTGAAAATTATCGGTCAGTGTGACATTAAACACATTATAACGTTACCAAATAAAACCAATAACATCAATTTTTTTTAAATATTAATATATGCAGTGTCAATTTTAAATCTTGTGTAATAACTGATTAAATTTCTTTTTTTAATATCAGAATTCAGATTAAATGAATGACCCTTTATGGCTAAGATCAAATGGAGTATTGATGAAAAAGACTAACTAATTAATCTGCGGTATTCTAGCCGATTTCCTGTCGATATTAAAGCTTCTATTTACTCTATGTAACAATGTATTACACAACAAGACAGAACAATATTGACAAAAAACCATAAAATATCAGATTAAATAACAGTCAGTTTTATTACATTAAAGATTGATCACTGTACAAAATGTACATATCGCTGCATTTTCCCCCGACAGCAAAATTAATTAAATTTACAGTTAAAATGGACTATATAAAAGAATGCTAAATTCTCTGATATTGCTGTGAAATATTAAATTTATCGGAATAAATTTTTTTACGAAATTTTTCTTTATTATAAAATAATTCTCTCCCGACTTGTAAAAAATCATGTAAATTTTCAATTATTGTTGGAGACGGCTTTCTGATTCACGCTCATATTTCAAACATTTTCTTTTATTCTGACTTACAATGAACTAGGAAGAAATATGCTCTGATTACACAAATCTTTCTTTGTTATTTGTTATAGTAACAAAGTCTTCGTTGGTCCACGTTTTATGATTTAGACAGCGTAGAATTTCCTATTTACCGTATTAAACTGCTATGAGAGATGTCTACAGAGACGTGAATAAAGTCAATTTGGTGAAACTTATTCATTTATTGACACTGAATTATTTATCTTTGTGTACAATACAACCCTATTGTGTATTGCTCAACCACATTTTAATAATATGCTTTAATCCGTGTTCATTTACACACGATGTGTTGACTTGTACTTTCACAATTTGTAGCCCCAACGGGGAATTGTCTGTAGACGTATCACAATGGCGGTAATTCATGAAGTTCCCACTGGTCAGTATAAATAGAGGACAAAATATCCTGTCTGTTTTGATTATGAAAAGAAAGCTTAAATAGCGATGGTTAACAGTTCTGTCAATATCAACAAAACGAACAATCACCTCTAAATCTCATATCATTGACAACGAAAAATACCATGACATATGGCATTGAAAATCCATGTCCTTGGCTTAGGACAGGCACAAAAAAAAGGGGAGGCGCTTAACCGGTTAATGGAACCACAATCTTCAGGAAGTCTGTTGAATACAGAAGGAGAGGTTACTCTGTGTAATAGTATAGAGTTTTTTTCAAACAGGAAGTTTGTTGAATACAAAGGGGAGGTTACTCTCTCTAATCGTAAAGAGGGGTTTTTTTCAAACAGGAAGTCCGTCCAATACATATCAGTTAAAGCTGATTCTCCACACATTGTATCGCTGTATGAAGATATCCTCATCAATATACTTAAAACCGCATTGGTGGTGTAATGATTAGCGTGTTCGCCTCGAGTGCAGTAGATTGTGGGTTCAAGCCCCGATCGGGTCAAACCAAAGACTATAAAATTGGTATTTGTTGCTTCTCCGCTATGCATGCAGCATTAAGGAGAAAGAGCAAAGACTGGTTAGCTCGGAAGCAGGATAATATGTCCGAGTAGGGCGACATGTCTATCCACGGACTGTTGTCTTCAGTGAGCTAGCACTAAAAAAATCCAACTAAACGCATTGGTCTAGTACAAAGTGGACCTCATTATCATCTCATTGAAAATTAACTTGTTCTCGCCATGATGTAGCTGAAACATGGCTGAGTTGGCGTTAAACAACAATCACTCACTCACTCAATATACTTACTGGTCTCTTTTTACACAATAAAACTTTAATTCCCTCAACTGATATCGCTAAACACACTTTCTTCTTTTTTATTCCTTTGGACTTGTATTCATACTGAAAGACAAAATATACGAAATTTCAGAATTTGAGCCCCTTTATTACCACTCTATGAAAGAAAAAAGCTGATTTTGTAATGACCCATCAAAAATCAATAAAGATCAACAATTTTCAAAAATAAACACATCAAAATTGGGTGAAATATAAAAAAGTAAAAATTTTGAAATCCCCCTTTCTTGGCACTTTTTATGTAAATAAGGCGATAGTTAGAAAGTGATTCTATGCATTTTTCTGAAAGAGATTTTCCTAAGGGAATAATTAACAAAAACAGATGAACAGTTAACACTTCATATACAAAAAAAACAGAAAACATTGTTTTTGGCATCTTGGGGCTTTTTGTTTGGAAATTACCAGCTCATTTCTGGTAGTAAACTGTTTATTCTACATGGCTTTAATGTACTTGTTGGCATATGCATGATATACCTTGCTTTATTTGTATACGTTTTTAAATTCGGTAAAAAACTCTTCAGAGATTACATTTGCGCATGTTTATAATATGGCGAATCAAAATAAAACTTTCTTATCTTATGGTAAAGATTAAAGAAAAAGAGCAAAGACTGGTTGGCTCGGAATCAGGATAATGTGTCCTTGTGGGGCGACATGTCTATTTGTGGACTGTTGTTTCAGTGAGCTAGTACTATAAAAAAAAAATCCAACTAAGCGTGTTGGTCTAGTACAAAGCGGACCTCATCATCATCTCATTGAAAATTAACTTGTTCTCGCCAAGATATAGCTGAAAAATTGCTGAGTTGGCTTTAAACAACAATCACTCACTCACTCACTCTTATGGTAAAGATTTTTTACATAACTTACTCTGATTTTTCTCATAGCAGCAACAATCTCCACTCTACTACTTGGTCTGGGTATGTCTAATGTACCAATAAACTGTTAAAATAAAATAAGAATACAATGGTTCAATTGAATCAGTGTTTCAGGGTTTTCAAAAATAACTGTCAGCAGACAAACAGTGCCAGTGCCGTCTCTTCAATGTTTAAAAATTAAATTTCATAAAATAGATTCGAAAGAGAACATTTTCAAATACAACGTGTATACTTCTTTGAATACTACTACATATGTGTCAAACATTTTGATTGGTTCTCTATTACCCATATGACTAATAAAAAAAATCCTAGCTTTTGATTATTTCCTGATCTGGTTTACATTTCTTCTCGTTACATTTTTTTTTCTATATGTACAGTGCATGCTGGTACCAGTAGCAACACATGTGAAAGAGGAACCAGAAAACATGAAACGAAGCCAAGCTTATTAAGATGCGGCTTTACAAAGAAAAAAACAATGGTAGTGATACAAATTGTATGATTCCATGCATTAAGTACTCAACTCTAAAGAACTAGAAGTCGATGAAAAGTTACCGATGATTACACATGGGCTTGTATTAACTTCTTCGTTCTTTAAAACTGAACGTCCAGGTTTAAATATCAAATGTTGTTTGTTTTGGTTTATGGTGTTTAATGCCACTTTCAACAATATTTCAGTTATATCGTGGCGGTCAGTTTTATTGGTGGAGGAAACCAGAGTACCCGGAGAAAACCACCGACAAACTTTACCACATAATGTTGTGGTTGAAATGTTGTAAGGTATCAAGATAAAAACAGTATTTACTTGATGTTTAATGAATCTTGTCTAAAGCAGGGCTCGTAACACCTTAAAATAGCGCTAGTCTAGTTACCAGTGTAATTAAAATCTTTCTATGATTAAAACTTCCAACGTATTATTCAGCATTCACCATATTTCATAATTAACATGAACTCCTGTGGTTGTAACGTTAACACAGGGCAAAAAAATAAATTGTGTCAGTATTTAAAATGTCAGAAACAGGCATAAATTGTCTTAAATACAATCAGTTCTCATCAAAATATGTCAACACCATTTATTTCAGTTAAAACAGCATCAGGTTTTCTAGGCATACAAAATGTCACCTAGACAATACTAAGAAACTGTGATTTCATATATTCTATTTTCTCATGTTTTGTAAATGATTAAATCTTGACTTGTTTAGTTCAGAGTAAATAGAAATATACATGTACATGTAAATAAAAAGAAATCGTCCAATATATTTCAAACCGATTTAAATTCAAGTTGGTTTTATAAAAAAATAACATCAAGAATTCTTTTAATCCTTCAATCATTTCATTTGCTGAACAATAAAAGTACAGAATAAAAATAAATTTTTGCTTTATTCTTCTAGAATACAAGTAACAATCTCCTGGTACCTGATTCATGTAGAGCGAACAGTGAGAAACGGTAACAGTTTCTCCTGGTACCTGATTCATGTAGAGTGAATAGTGAGAAATGGTAACAGTTTCTCCTGGTACCTGATTCATGTAGAGCGAACAGTGAGAAACGGTAACAGTTTCTTCTGGTACCTGATTCATGTAGAGCGAACAGTGAGAAATGGTAACAGTTTCTCCTGGTACCTGATTCATGTAGAGCGAACAGTGAGAAACGGTAACAGTTTCTCCTGGTACCTGATTCATGTAGAGCGAACAGTGAGAAATGGTAACAGTTTCTCCTGGTACCTGATTCCTGTAGAGCGAACAGTGAGAAATGGTAAGTTTCTCCTGGTACCTGATTCATGTAGAGTGAACAGTGAGAAACGGTAACAGTTTCTCCTGGTACCTGATTCATAAACAGCCAACAGTGAGAAATGGTAACACTCCACAAAAATTTGACATCAACAAAAACAGTACATTATTTAGGAGCTGTTAATTTCAAAACACTGTAGTTTTAGGAGCTGTAAATCTCAAACATTGTATTATATAAGTGAGCAGTACTAAGAAGTGTGTTTACCTTGATAATCAGTCTATCAAAGTTTTTATTATCAACAGATAAAGATCAAAAGTAGATTTATCTAAAGTAGGTAATTTACATTTCAACCACCTGTTTTACTCCTGTGGTTCATTCTGACCCTAAAAAACCTCCAAACACCTGTTTTCCCCCTATGGTTCATGTTGACAACAAGACTTTATGATTTAGTATTGCTTTTTTGTGTCCATTTATTTTGTGTTTCTGCCCTGAACTTCAATATTTTAACTGTCTAGATTACTAACACTTCTGTCACTGTAACATGTCATGCTCATCTCAATGTAATTTACCAAAATATTAGTTTTATTTCTTATAAAATTACCCATAGTTTGAGGCTTAAATGAGCATGTATTGCCCATCTAATTATTCATACACAGTTTGTGTGGTTTATGTTTGGTCAAGTCTAGATTTTGAGGGGGAAAAAAATTCATGAAATTTATGGAAAATTTAACAAATAAAATTGATAAGAAGAAGGAAAAACAGAGATTGTTGAAAATATCACCAACAACAATATGAACCACTCCTTCAATTCTCCCATCCCCCCCCCCAAATTTTTTTTTTTTTTCAAAACAAACAAACCAAAATCAAATTTGAGAAGATGAACTGTGAGCTAATGCTCACTTATGATACCCCTGCATATACATGTATGTTCAATGTGTATAAAAACCAAAGTCGGCAAACAGGAAGTAGGAATCTGATGGGTCCAAAACCGCTTCCCACAATATGGGGTACCAATATGAAGCTTGTGACCAAATATCAGATTTCTGCCATCGATAGTTGCTGAGAAAAATGCGATGAAAAATATTTTGGACAGATGGAAGGACGGACGGAAGGACGGACAGAGGTAAAACAGTATACCCCCCCCTCCCCCTCCGGGGAGCGGGGGTATAAAAATATATATAACATTATTCCTTTTTACAATACATGCACAGTCAAACCAGCTTTAGTGACCACTTCTATAATTTCGAAGGTCATATAAGACAGGTTTTATTGTAGTATGCTTGCACATTAATGGTGGTCTTTTAGTGGCTACCCGATCTAGTTTGAAATACCTTTGTGAGAAGAAATGAGCATCAGTCATTTTGAAAATATTTTAAATATTACATCTTAATGTTTTAGGAAGTTACTCCTTGTAAAACAATTTTATTACCAAGACAAAATCTGATACATATTTAATTGAAAGAAACAGGTTTGAAAATCGAGTAATCAGAATACGCTATCACTCAGAAATCTAAAAAAATACAAAAATTTGGCTCCAAATCATGTGCAATAAAAACTGGATCCCTTTAATCACAATAGGAGAGGAACCAGATCTACTTCCTATATAACACTAATGTTTATATTAAAACAGTTTTTTCTATTTGATCATACTTTAATGTAAAATATTTCTGGCTTCATGGTCATAACTGTATTTTTCTCCAAACAATACTATTAGTGCTATACTACAGATATGTAGACAGCTAAAACTTTTAATATACATTCCCATCCGTGATGTAATGTGCCTGCCTGGAGTGCAGTAGATTATGGGTCTCAGCACCTGTCCAGTCAAACCAAAGACTATAAAATTTGTGTTTGCTGCTTCTCTAGATCTGCTAAACATAAATAATTGTTAATCAATACAGCCATACATTTACCATAATACATGTACAATAGCAATCATTTTCCACAGTCAGAATAAATTGTGGACAATGTAACACATCATGAAGTTAAGAGTTCCAGAAATGCATAGATATTTAAAACAGTGTGTAATCTTCCTTATTGGAAAACCAAATAATCTAAAAGTCTTTGGGAGCAAGTATAAAACCAAAGGGTCTAAATGTTACAGGATAGCCACCATCAGCTAAGGTCACACCTAAACATTACAGGATAGCCACCATCAGCTAAGGTCACACCTAAACATTACAGGATAGCCACTATCAGCTAAGGTCACACCTAAACATTACAGGATAGCCAATATCAGCTAAGGTCACACCTAAACGTTACAGGATAGCCTATATCAGCTAAGGTCACACCTAAACATTACAGGATAGCCAATATCAGCTAAGGTCACACCTAAACATTACAGGATAGCCTATATCAGCTAAGGTCACACCTAAACGTTACAGGATAGCCTATATCAGCTAAGGTCACACCTAAACGTTACAGGATAGCCTATATCAGCTATGGTCACACCTAAACGTTACAGGATAGCCAATATCAGCTAAGGTCACACCTAAACGTTACAGGATAGCCTATATCAGCTAAGGTCACATCTAAATGTTACAGGATAACCTATATCAGCTAAGGTCACACCTAAATGTTACAGGATAGCCTATATCAGCTAAGGTCACACCTAAATGTTACAGGATAGCCAATATCAGCTAAGGTCACACCTAAACGTTACAGGATAGCCTATATCAGCTAAGGTCACACCTAAACGTTACAGGATAGCCTATATCAGCTAAGG
Organism: Bathymodiolus brooksi; assembly: GCA_963680875.1. NCBI lineage: Eukaryota > Metazoa > Mollusca > Bivalvia > Mytilida > Modiolidae > Bathymodiolus > Bathymodiolus brooksi. Next base: position 14,726,275 of record OY804588.1, on the reverse strand, counting down.
TCACACCTAAACATTACAGGATAGCCTATATCAGCTAAGGTCACACCTAAATGTTACAGGATAGCCAATATCAGCTAAGGTCACACCTAAATGTTACAGGATAGCCAATATCAGCTACGGTCACACCTAAACGTTACAGGATAGCCAATATCAGCTAAGGTCACACCTAAACATTACAGGATAGCCAATATCAGCTAAGGTCACACCTAAATGTTACAGGATAGCCAATATCAGCTAAGGTCACACCTAAACGTTACAGGATAGCCTATATCAGCTAAGGTCACACCTAAACGTTACAGGATAGCCAATATCAGCTAAGGTCACCATGTATGAGGGTGACTAAAACAATTCAGTCTTCATTGCACATGATTTGGAGCAAAATCTAGGTATTTTTTAGATCCTTAGTTTTAATATATAAACACTTCGGTGGCATTTAAACGCCATAACAACAACACCTAACTCATAAATGTCAATAACAAATATATCTTATAAACAATGTCTGTGCCAAAACTACCTAAGGATTTCAATATTTTTCAAGTATATCAGTACTTCACTATTTACAGGTGGTACTTTTATTAAAATTTGAAAAATTTTCATGAATATTTTATGCCACACTCTTTGAAATTAGGAGGTACCAATTACCATTTTATGTGGGCAAAAGTATCTGGTACTGCCCCTCATTGAAAGGGATGACTACCGTGAAGATGATACCCTCTGTAGCTTTCTTCATTCAGTATTAATACAGGGCTTCCAATATTTTTCAAGTGTACCAGTACTTCACTATTTACAGGCAGTACTATTATTTTTTAATTTGAAAATTTTTCATGAATATCTTTATATGCAACACTCTTTGAAATTTGGAGGTACCAATTACAATTTTAAGTGGGTAACAGTATCTGATACTGCCCCTTATTGAAAGGCCTTTTAATACAAAAAAATATTTTCTGTTTGGATCCTTAACTAGTCCTGACAACACTATATTACTCAACAAAATGTTAACAAACGTCTAATAAACGCAAAACAAATCAGATTTAATATTCTGTAACCATGATTAAAAGTACATCAATTTCCACAAAAATCAACGACTTTAGATTGATGTTAACTCATTAACGTTGGCCTTCTCTCCAGTCAAACAAACGGAAATGTAAACTCGTAGATTAACCGGCATGTCCAATAACAATGATACAAATATCACTATTACATAGAGCTTATAAGTTTTCTGCTTCGATAAGCTTCTAAATGAACAGTGTTCATGGAAGCAACAAATATGCCATCACAATAAAGGGTTCTGACGATTAGGAAAGACAGGAATAGAAACAATTCCTTCAAATCTATAATGCTGGCAATTAAATATCAACTAACTGACATCCAGGAGGTTTAATTCTGTTTCACCAAGAATTAATGATGTTCATTTCTAAATAAGATAACATTAACTTTCCCCGTTACATTGCGTTACACTGTTGCTTTTATAATCTGATAAAAAAAAATTCCTTTTAACTTTCTATTCTTGTTATTATAATAGTAGATCATTTTAATCCACAAGAAAAAAAGGACTTGAAAAATCTGTAAAAAATTTCCTTTTTAACGTTCTTTACTTGCTACAATGGTAAATCCTTTCAATTCACGAGAAAAAAGGGAGCTTAGGGTTATGGTGTTTAATGCCACTTTCAACAGTATTTCAGCTATATCGTGGCGGTCAGTTTTAATGGTAAAGGAAACCGGAGTACCCGGAGAAAACCACCGACCTGTCACAAGTCACTTACAAACTTTATCACATAATATTGTATCGAGTACACCTCACCTGAGCGGGATTTGAACTCACAACTACAGTGGTGATAGGCACTGATTGCACAGTTATTAATCCAACTACCATATGATCACAACCATGGCAGCCCCTAAAACATTCTGAAATTGGAGGGGGTTGTGAAATGAACTTAAAAGTTCTAAAAATATTTTCAATGTAGGGAAGACATTGATTAAAAAATAATCAGCTTCGATCATTTCATCAAAATATTCCCAAGACAAGCAAGTAAGACGGCTGTCAGAGAGGAGGGGGAGATCAAATCAATTGGGAAAAAGGCATTATTAACTTGGATTAGCCATTAACAGCATAAAATAATCACAGATCTTTGAAATATCTTCATGTTTGTTTTTTTAGAGGAAAATATGACAAAGTCTGAATCAGTGATATTTTGTTAAAATATTACATGATTTTTTTAAGTCTAGAAGCCACAAATACTATTTACATTATTTATTGCAATATTCTGTTTTTTGAAAATTAGAAATACAAAGAAAAACATTCATTCAAGGTTAACTGAACAATAAGTTCAAATTACAAAAAAAACAACAATATAATGTAAATAAGAAATGGCTATAGTTTTTTTTATTTATTTACTAAATTATTCATAATATATGCAAAAGTAAATTTAATTAAGTTTTCAGATCCTTTTCAAGAAAATATAATAAAACATTTATGTCAGGGTAACTTAAATAATAATAAACTGTATCAAAATATTATTTGAAAAAAAAAATCCATCATCAACAATACTCAACGCTAAAATAAAATTTTCAGTTTTAGTAACCGGCAAAAGCATAAACTTGACAAAAAAAATCCAGAATACCCGTTAAAGAGCTCATAATCAGGCCCTTATATATTTAAAATTTGAGGCAGATCTGGCTTCAAATAAAGTTGCTTAGGCTCAATTAAGATTTTTTTTATTCTTAGTAATGGTGGTCGTCTTGGATGGATTTTTAGATCTATCTGGTGGTCGTCTTGGATGGATTTTAGATCTATCAATTGAACATTTACTTCACTGAATATGGTACTGCTTTGACAACTATTTTACCTATTTTGTTCCTGTATTTAAATACTATTATAGTGACAGCCGGAACCTTTGAACCGTAATGAAAGCGGGAGGTTTGGCACTTTAAAATCTGATTCAACCCACCATTTCTTTAGAAATGCCTGTACCAAGTCAGGATCATTACGGTTTTCACAGTTTTCCGGTTGTTGACAGATTTTGTCTGTTTATATAATTATGAGTTTTGACTTTCCCTTTGTAAGATTGTTTGGAGTTCGGTAATTTTGTTATTACCCTTATTTAAAATTTAGAATGAGGAACACCTTCATATTGGCCTAGTGCTTTCAGAGAAGATGAAAAGTGTAACAGACAGATAAGATGCTGTACAACTGATAATACACAATGGGGCAAGGTAAAAAAAAAAGGTTCCTTCTATAAAAAGCATTATAAATTAAAAATGAGAAGTATCTGGTTTTCAGAAACTGTTTTGATTTATGTGGCTTGATATGTAGTATAGTCATGCAAAATTTCTTAGGAATATCTCAGGTATTAAAAAAATTATGTCAAAATATGATGCCAAAATTGTCAGGAGTGCAACATGTTTGTGTGACATTTTGAAAAATACACTTTTTTTAAAGGTGAAATTTATGAAGGTAGGTGCACTGGATTTTTATTTATTATTTAAACTTGTTATGTTGGTCATCACTTGAGTACATTATACAGCTCTTTTGTCAAATGATTTTAATATGAATTTGTTTTTACAAAAGAGATTGCTATGTCAGGAGTGCAACACAAAAATATGTAATTTCAAAAAGAGAATTGAATTTTGAATCAATGACTCACACAAAATCAGCAAATGTTGTTGTAACTATTAACACAATATGTTCTTTCATGAAAAAAAACCTTAATTTGCCCAATTCATATATGGTTTAACCCTCAATGGTCATTAAAGAACACCCTCGTCCCAATGTCAGGAGTGCAACTTTTGAAGTTTAGAGGCTCACAATTAAAAAGTACCAAAGCCAATATATGATTTTGTTCTATCTTTCAGGAAAGATTATACAAGACACCTGATTGCAGTGATAAAGTTGCCTGATAGATATGAATATTTTTTTCAGAAATCCATTTCTTTGCTGTCAGGAGTGCAACACTTTTATAATGATATATTTATAGAATTCAATTTTAAAGTAAAATCAATTATCCAATGACATGTTTACATTCAAAACTGTTTCTTGCAATACAGAATACCTTACTAAGCTATTAAAACTATTTCACTTGGCAATGTTATAGCACCATTTTGTCACAAGATTTACTTTTCTAGTTAAATTCATTATTATTAATGCTATTATTCAAGTAATTTTTACTTTTAAGAAGAAAATGTTTGCTAACTTGTAATTCAGATTAACAAATAAGTATGTTATAATGATATTGCTTTGAGATTGCTTGTTGCTATGTATACCAATTCTTTAAAAATTACTTTCAATGAAAACCCATAAATTATGTTGCACTCCTGACATAAATTTATGTACCATTACAAGGAATTCAGTAAATTTTCTGTTTCTTTTCAGCACCAACCTTTGAATGAATGAGTTAATTTTCAGATCTGACCTGTGATAATGGCAAAGATAATTGTAATTGTAATTAATGAGGACTATTTTGATGATTTATTCCTGTTTTTTATATGTATGCATTATGTCAGGAGTGCAACATGTAAACAGGAGATTTAAGGTATCTTAATTAGGTTTTTTTTTTAAATAACAGTTCAGTAAAATTTTCAAATGTATAGGACTTTTATTAAGTTGTCTTACTACAATGCTGCTAAGTATTTAATAGGATCTAACTCTTTTTATTGTAACTACACCCTATTTTATCTGAAAAATGTAAAAAAATTAATATGTTTAATTATATACTGAAGTACAGAGACGTGCCAAAAGTATTCGGTCACTGTGATTTTTTACTATATATTTCATGTAAAACCAAATTTTTTAAAAACATTATTCCAAAGTCGACTCTTGTTCGATTTTCATGATTTTTTTACCATAAAAAACAGAATTAAATGTAGTTTTACACTGTAATTTTAGCATAAATTTATAATCTATAATCTTTATGAGTTCACGATTTAAACACAATACTAAATTTTGAACGTCAAAAATACAATACAATGATAGTACATTTGAAGACAAAAAATTTAAGTTTGTGTTTGAATCATGAACATTTAAAATCTGTGCTCCCAAAAAATATTTTAAAATAATCACAGAAAACTACGTACGTTCTCGCTTCTGTTGGTAAAAATTTCATCAAAATCGAACAAGAATTGACTTTGGAATAATGTTTTCAAAAATTGTGGTTTTATATGAAATATATAGTAAAAAATTACAGTGAACGAATACTTTTGGCACGTCTCTGTACATGAAATGTATCAGATAAAATTTAAAAAATCACCTGATTGATAGCCAAATGTCTTAATTTACAAGTAAAATTTTCATATTGAAAATTGAATGTGTATTTTTTGTGGTTTATGCATTGTTTGTCAATGTGTATAATTATGTCAGAAGTGCAACAAAACAGGAGATTTGAGGTATCTAATTTAGGTGGGGGTTTTTTAAAAATAACAGTTCAGTGAAATTTTCAAATTTATGGGACTTTTATTAAGTTGTAATTGTAATTGAGGACTATTTTGATGATTTATTCCTGTTTTATATATAATAATCAATATGTCAGGAGTGCAGCAAAAACAGGAGAAATGGGACACATTTTCAGCTGGACATACATGTACATGTAACTCCTTTCATTGAAATGATAAATCTACTCTAGTTTTTTTCAGTGAGTTTTAAAAAGGCTAAATTTTAGTATGAAATTATTTTTTGGTTAATTTCTTCAGGCTTTTTTTCTTATTCAAAACTTTTTCCTTCAACAAAAAATTCATGCATACAAAAAAAGAAGAAAAAAGAATAAAAAAAAGAATAATTCAAGGAAAGTAAATGTTATCTGTGTACCAAAAGTAATGCCTATGCCTATGCCATTAATTAGTGTGAAAAAAATGTTGCTATTTGTTATATGTTTGTTTAAAATTATATTCTGAAAATTTATACTAAATTCAAATTTGAATGGTGATTCATGTTGAATAAAGGTTCAGAAAATTTGTATCTCTTTATTCTCAGTTATGGCCACCTGGATTTATTAACTTCAATGTATAATTATCAAGATGCAACAAAAGAAAATATCCATAAAACAACTTCAAATTAGGGAAAATTTTCAATTCTGGAACCATTTTTTTTTTTACTTTGCCCAATGGCAAAAGCTCACCCTGACTTCAGTTGTTTGTTTGAATCCCACTCAGGCAAGGTGTACACGATACAACATTATGTGATAAAGTTTGTCAGTGGTTTTCATCACAAGAACAGGTTTAACACTGCCACTATGAACTATTTGCCACTGGACGATAAGCAGTAAACAAAGAAACAACAGTCAAGTGAGTATCTAGAAAATTATACACAAAATATATTATGCACGTACTGCATTCATTCAATTATTCTGAAATTTAGAAATCTTTAGACACTAAACATATATTTGATAATAGTGAAAGTACATTTGTATACCCAAAATACCCATATAATAAATCATAGAGATTTACCCATATCTGGATGACGATGGCAGTTAACACGCGAACATTAAATGAGTATCTACGTCTGTACTATAAAACCCTCTCATTTAGCTAGTTCTACAAGAAGATTTAGCTGTTGTTATTGTACCGAGAGGAGAAGTCTAAATTAAATTGTTATTGTTGTATTTTTTATACGGCCATTTTGTTTTCCGTGAAATATTGAAATTCACACTCTACTAATTGATGCACTATGGTAATGTATACACCTAGAATATTTATAGAAAAATCGTAAAAGCATTCGAGAGGTACAGCACAAGCTGAATTGACTTATATTATTGAAATTCTTTATGTAAAATTCCTATTTTTAAACTTGACTCAGATATTGTCCATTTATAGCTTGTGTATAAGTTTGTTTTAAATTTGATGGAGAACTTTTTTTGATAGTGTACATTAACAAGAATATTTACAAGGGTCATAACTCTTAAAATTCTTAAGAAAAACAATATGTATTCGTACTTCACTAATAGTTTGGTTTATAATGTTTAACGCCACTTTCAACAATATTTCAATTATTTTTTTTCATGGATTTAAAAGATCTACCATTATAGCAAGCAAAGGAGACTGCAAAGACAGTTTTTATCAGATTTTACATTGTCCTTTTCTTCTCAGTTTATGGTGTTTAACGCCACTTTCAACAACATTTCAGTTATATCGTGGTGGTCAGTTTTATTGGTGGATGAAACCAGAGTATCCGGTGAAAACCACTGACTTGCCACAAGTCACTGACAAACTTTATCACATAATGTTGTATCACCAGAGGCCCAGAGTGGTATTCGAACTCACAACATTAGTGGCGAAAGGTACTGATTGCATAGGTACATGTATGTAGTTGTAAACCAAACTACTATACGAATATGACCATAATGGCCTCCTGAACTCTATATAGCTCTATATAGCTATCTAAACTGGTTATACATTTTGTATATGGACACCTACTATGTATGTATCATCTATTTAGATAATATTATTTAGTCTAAAACATACTCCCCAATTTAATAATAAGAAGAATCTCAGATAATAATATCTCCCTGAAATACTAACCATCCTCCTCAACTTAATAATAAGAAGAATCTCAGATAATAATGTCTCCCTGAAATACTAACCATCCTCCTCAACTTAATAATAAAAAGAATCTCAGATAATAATGTCTCCCTGAAATACTAACCATCCTCCTCAACTTAATAATAAGAAGAATCTCAGATAATAATGTCTCCCTGAAATACATGTACTCAACATCCTCTAACTTAATAATATGAAGAATCTCAGATAATAATGTCTCCCTGAAATACATGTACTCAACATCCTCTAACTTAATAATATGAAGAATCTCAGATAATAATGTCTCCCTGAAATACATGTACTCAACATCCTCTAACTTAATAATATGAAGAATCTCAGATAATAATGTCTCTCTCATGATCAATACCAGAGATCTATATCTACCATACTGTATATTATACCCAAGGTATACAGAAATCTAAAATAAACTTCCTATATTAGAAACTTCTATATAGACAATGATATTGTGCTTCAAGTCAAATATTGAATAAAAAAACTACTGGCAAATAAAATATTCTTGTCTTATGATTAAACTATTATTATATTGTTTAATATAAATCTGATGACTAGGTATTTTTTTTTAATATTCGAAACTATTATCTTTTTTTTGTAATATTTATATTTATTTCTGATAACTGGAGAATTTCTTTTTATATTGAAAAGACAAAAGGACTGAAATTTCAAGACCAGAGGCTCCCAGGAGCCTGTAATCGATCACCTGGATCAAAGCTGCTTTCAATAACAACGCAACTGCACTGCGGCAGCCATCTTGGTGGGAGAGCACGACTGCCGGACACAATTTTGGAAGAGGACCATCAAATGTCTATTCCATCAACGTTTGGTTCTAATTGAGCTACTGGTTCCAGACAAGATGGTTTTTATGTGAATTTCCCATAGGGTCCTATGTTAAACTAAGTACAGCTGTGCAGCCATCTTGGTCAGAGGGTGGGACCACCAGACACAATTTTGGAAGAGGACCATCCAATGGCTATTTTATCAAAGTTTGGTTCCAATTGAGCAACTCACAGGTTCCAGACAAAAACCCGGAATATATGTTAAACTACTCCTTGCCATGTAGCTGCAGTTAAAATTTGAGCTCATTTTGACTTATACTAAAGCAGCAATGGACAATTAAAATTTCATCCCCCCTTTTTTCTATTTTTAGCTTGGCAGTCATCTTGGTTGGAAGTCGGGATCACCGGACACACTTTTGGAAGGGGGCCATCCAAGGACCATTCCACCAAAGTTTGGTTGCAATTGGCCCAGTGGTTTCTGAGGAGAAGATTAAAATGTGAAATGTTGACGGACGGACGACAGACGATGGACGAAAAGTGATGACAATAGCTCACATGGCCTAAAGGCCAGGTGAGCTAATAAAAAAAATGCTTACATCTTGGGGCTGGTGTTCTGTTAATAACGTTTAATAACAAAATATTCTTGTTTCATTAAGCAATTATATTTTTTAATATATATGTGATGACTGAAATTTTTCTATATTCAAAACTGTCATCTTTTTTTGTCATATTTATATATTTCTGATGACTGAAATTTTTCTATATTCAAAACTATTATCTTTTTTTGTCATATTTATATATTTCTGATGACAGGGAATTTCTCTATATTCAAAACTATTATCTTTTTTTGTTATATTTATATATTTTTGATGACTGGGAATTTTTCTATATTCAAAACTATTATCTTTTTTTGTTATATTTATATATTTCTGATGACTGGGAATTTTTCTAGTCATATTTATATATTTCTGATGACTGGGAATTTTTCTATAATTAAAACTATTATCTTTTTTTGTTATATTTATATATTTCTGATGACTGGGAATTTTTCTATATTCAAAACTATTATCTTTTTTTGTCATATTTATATATTTTTGATGACGGAATTTTTCTATATTCAAAACTATTATCTTTTTTTGTCATATTTATATATTTTTGATGACTGGGAATTTTTCTATATTCAAAACTATTATCTTTTTTTGTTATATTTATATATTTCTGATGACTGGGAATTTTTCTATAATCAAAACTATTATTTTTTTTTGTCATATCTATATATTTCTGATGACTGGGATTTTTTCTGTAATCAAAACTATTATCTTTTTTTGTTATATTTATATATTTCTGATGACTGGGAATTGTTCTATATTCAAAACTATTATCTTTTTTTGTCATATTTATATATTTTTGATGACTGGGAATTTTTCTATATTCAAAACTATTATCTTTTTTGGTCATATTTATATATTTTTGATGACTGGGAATTTTTCTATATTCAAAACTATTATCTTTTTTTGTCATATTTATATATTTTTGATGACTGGGAATTTTTCTATATTCAAAACTATTATCTTTTTTTGTCATATTTATACATTTCTGATGACTGGGAATTTTTCTATAATCAAAACTATTATCTTTTTTTGTTATATTTATACATGTATATTTCTGATGACTGGGAATTTTTTTTTTAATTAAAAGAGACAAAGAAAATGCCAATACTGACTGAAATTTCAGGATAAAAAAAAATGTTTACATCTTGGGGCTAGTGTTCTGTTAATAAGTGATTAACGATGTTTTTTAAAACGAGAGCACTTTTCTCAGTCATGAGAAACGTCCTCGAGTTTTAAAAAACATCTTTAATTATCTTATCGCTATTTTGTATTCATAATTAAATAATTTTTGTTGAGAAACTGACATTTTTTTAAACACAATTAATATTTGATATCGTTAATCACTTATTATCAAGGATTTGGTAATGTGACGTCATTATAACGTCATATTAGAAAACAGTGATAATACTACGTGCGTCCTTGACAACGCTTAGCGATTAGTGATAATTGGAATCATCTCAGCGCTTACGTGATATGAAATATATTGGTTTTAAACATCAAAGGGAAAATAAACAAAAAAGCAATAATAACGTTTAACAAAATATTCTTGCTTCATTAAACAATTATAATTTTTAGATATATATGTATATTTCTGATGACTGGGGATTTTTTTTTTATATTCAAAACTATTATCTTTTTTGTTATATTTATATATTTCTGGGTTGTTTTTTTATATTCAAAAGACAAAGAAAATGTCAATACTGACTGATATTTCAAGATGAAAAAATAATATTAACACCCTTGGGCTGGAGTTCTGTTAATAAGTAATGGTCAATCTAAAAGAGTTCCTTCCTATGCAGTCTCACGGTAATTTTCACATCGGAAAACGAAACAAAAATTCCTGTAATTATCCTTACTTAAGCCACGACAACTACTTCAATTTAAAAAAAAGAATCTCAATAATTCTGCGAATAAATATGACAATTATGGTTATTTTTTTATTATTATTTTCTACAAGTCTCTCTCCAGTCAGAGTGTAAAACATCTTCTGTCATGTGGTAATGGCAAAATACGAAGACTAAACATTTCCGGAAATTTGTCTAATATTGTCTTTATCTTGATTTATTTCCAGTCAACTACCAAAAGCTTTTAACATTAAGGAAATTAATCCTAATTGTTAGAATATTTATCAAGATTTTATTGGCATTGAAGAAAAAAAATTCCAGATCGTAAAACCTTATAGATCTGTTATTCTTCTTAGACTAAGAGCAATTAAATTTATAAGTTTCTCTGCTTGACAAATTTTCTAAACTTGTCATACTACATGGAGAGTCATAATCTTTTAACTGTATTCTATCACTTTTTCTCAATAAAAGAAAAACAAAGGGTTAAAGCCAGTAAAGCAAGGTTTCTATGGTCTTCTATCATTGATCCTTAAATAGACAAGAAAAGGGTTAGGGTTATGGGTGCTTAAATAAGGATAATAACAAAATTACTGAACTCCGAACAATCTTACAAAGGGAAAGTCAAAACCTATAAGTAAACAAACAGACAAAATCAGTCAACAACCGGAAAACTGTGAAAACTAAAATGACCCGGACTTGGTACAGGCATTTCTAAGGAAATGGTGGGTTAAATCAGATATTAAAGCGCCAAACCTCCCGCTTTCATTACGGCTCAAAGCCTCCGGCTGTCACTATAACAGTATTTATAACAATACTGGAACAAAATAGGTAAAATAGCCACTTTTAACAATATTTCAGTTATATCATGGGTGCTTAAAGCCACTTTTAACAATATTTCAGTTATATCATGCAAGTGGTGGGCAGTTTTGTATTGGTGCAGGAAACCAGATTAAACTTGCTGCAAGTCACTGACAAATTGTATCGCATAAAGTTGTATCAAGTACTAACCACAAGAGGGAATCAAACTGTCAAATTCAGTGGCAAGATTTGTGCAAGTCAAAAATTGTGGTCTCTGCTAAGTCAGACATTTCTTCCTGTTTTAACATACATATTCTGTAGTATAGTCAAACTTGTCTTATGTGACGTTCCAAAGGCACAGTGAAATATGGTCACATAAGACAGGTGGTCACTTAATACAGGTTTAATTGATATAAAACACACTGTAAAGGGAAATAAAAATTAAAGTCACATAATACAAGTTATTGCTTAATAGAGGTGGCCACTAAAGCAGGTCTGACTGTAGTTAGCTAGGCTTAATAGAGGTGGTCACTAAAGCATGTTTGACTGTAACTTAATAGAGGTGGCCACTAAAGCAGGTTTGACTGTAACTTAATAGAGGTGGCCACTAAAGCAGGTTTGACTGTAACTTAATAGAGGTGGTCACTAAAAAGGTTTGACTGTAACTTAATAGAGGTGGCCACTAAAGCAGATTTGACTGTAACTTAATAGAGGTGGTCACTAAAGCATGTTTGACTGTAACTTAATAGAGGTGGTCACTAAAGCAGGTTTGACTGTAACTTAATAGAGGTGGCCACTAAAGCAGGTTTGACTGTAACTTAATAGAGGTGGTCACTAAAGCATGTTTGACTGTAACTTAATAGAGGTGGTCACTAAAGCATGTTTGACTGTAACTTAATAGAGGTGGTCACTAAAGCAGGCTTGACTGTAACTTAATAGAGGTTGCCACTAAAGCAGGTTTGATTGTAACTTAATAGAGGTGGTCACTAAAGCATGTTTGACTATAACTTAATAGAGGTGGTCACTAAAGCAGGTTTGACTGTAACTTAATAGAGGTGGTCACTAAAACAGGTTTGACTGTAACTTAATAGAGGTGGACACTAAAGCAGGTTTGACTGTAACTTAATAGAGGTGCTCACTAAAGCAGGTTTGACTGTAACTTAATAGAGGTGGCCACTAAAGCAGGTTTGACTGTAACTTAATAGAGGTGGACACTAAAGCAGGTTTGACTGTAACTTAATAGAGGTGGCCACTAAAGCAGGTTTGACTGTAACTTAATAGAGGTGGCCACTAAAGCAGGTTTGACTGTAACTTAATAGGGGTGGTCACTAAAACAGGTTTGACTGTAACTTAATAGAGGTGGCCACTAAAGCAGGTTTGACTGTAACTTAATAGAGGTGGTCACTAAAACAGGTTTGACTGTAACTTAATAGAGGTGGCCACTAAAGCAGGTTTGACTAACTTAATAGAGGTGGCCACTAAAACAGGTTTGACTGTAACTTAATAGAGGTGGCCACAAAAGCAGGTATGACTGTAACTTAATAGAGGTGGTCACTAAAACAGGTTTGACTGTAACTTAATAGAGGTGGCCACTAAAGCAGGTTTGACTGTAACTTAATAGATGTGGTCACTAAAACAGGTTTGACTGTAACTTAATAGAGGTGGCCATTAAAGCAGGTTTGACTGTAACTTAATAGAGGTGGTCACTAAAGCATGTTTGACTGTAACTTAATAGAGGTGATCACTAAAAAAGGTTTGACTGTAACTTAATAGAGGTGGCCACTAAAGCAGGTTTGACTGTAACTTAATAGAGGTGGTCACTAAAGCATGTTTGACTGTAACTTAATAGAGGTGGTCACTAAAACAGGTTTGACTGTAACTTAATAGAGGTGGCCACTAAAGCAGGTTTGACTAACTTAATAGAGGTGGCCACTAAAACAGGTTTGACTGTAACTTAATAGAGGTGGCCACAAAAGCAGGTATGACTGTAACTTAATAGAGGTGGTCACTAAAACAGGTTTGACTGTAACTTAATAGAGGTGGCCACTAAAGCAGGTTTGACTGTAACTTAATAGATGTGGTCACTAAAACAGGTTTGACTGTAACTTAATAGAGGTGGCCATTAAAGCAGGTTTGACTGTAACTTAATAGAGGTGGTCACTAAAGCATGTTTGACTGTAACTTAATAGAGGTGATCACTAAAAAAGGTTTGACTGTAACTTAATAGAGGTGGCCACTAAAGCAGGTTTGACTGTAACTTAATAGAGGTGGTCACTAAAGCATGTTTGACTGTAACTTAATAGAGGTGGTCACTAAAGCATGTTTGACTGTAACTTAATAGAGGTGGTCACTAAAGCAGGCTTGACTGTAACTTAATAGAGGTGGCCACTAAAGCAGGTTTGATTGTAACTTAATAGAGGTGGTCACTAAAAAAGGTTTGACTGTAACTTAATAGAGGTGGCCACTAAAACAGGTTTGACTGTAACTTAATAGAGGTGGTCACTAAAGCATGTTTGACTGTAACTTAATAGAGGTGGTCACTAAAGCAGGTTTGACTGTAACTTAATAGAGGTGGTCACTAAAGCAGGTTTAACTGTAACTTAATAGAGGTGGCCACTAAAGCAGGTTTGATTGTAACTTAATAGAGGTGGTCACTAAAGCAGGTTTGACTGTAGTTAGATGCTACTGACCATGAAGTCATTCCAAATCAAAACATAATATTTTAGGTTTCTCCTGAATAACTGTTTAAACCTAATGTTAAATTAAGCCATGATTAACCACTTAATGTCTTTTTGATGAAGGATTAAATAAAAACCAATCTGACTTAAATAACTGTTGAGTAATGACAATATGATATTCCCTGAAGGGTTATCTTCAAGAGCTGTGCATCCCAATCTATAGGCTGCACGCCCAGACTAATTTTTATAATTCAGAAGATGAACCTAAAACAATAAAGAAAAATTATCAGAGAAGTTGAATAGTAATTAAACAAAAAGTAAAAAATCAGAAATTGTCTGTAAAACAAAAGATGATTGATTTTTGGTGTTTAAGGCCACTTTCAGCAATATTTTAGCTATATCATGGCAACCAGTTTTAGTGATGGAGGAAGCCGGAGAGAAACATCGACCATGGGCAAGCAACTGGTAAACTTTACCACTTGTGGCTGCGAGTCGAGTGTACCCTTTTTGTAATTTACAAAGCCGGGCGCGAACCCACACCTTATTGAGCCGGGCGTGAACCCACACCTTATTGAGCCAGGCGTGAACCCACACCGTATTGGTGATAGGCTTGTATTGAGTTGTTAGGTAATCCAACTATCTAACTCATTGTGCCACCTGGGCCCTTTAAAACAAAAGAACTTGAATAAGTCAGAACATGTTTTTACTATGTACTTGCACATGTCTTTCCTAGGGACCGACCATGAGACGTTTTTCTTACATTTGTACACATATACACTTTAAAAACTCCAATAGTAGTACATCTATAGACTAACTTATGGTTTCTAACGCAGACTGCCAACAACTTCACAGAGAGGAAAGAAATGACAATAATAAGAAGAAGGAATAAAACAAAAATAAGTCTCATAAAGCTATATTTTACTAAATCAACCTGCTTAGATATCCCATGAGAACGCATTCCAGGTCACGTGGTCAGTGTAAATCTAGGTCATCAAGTGAGATACGCGTACTTTCAGAACAAAGGATTAAATTAGTGTTTCAAATTGGATTATAATTGCGGTTGACGGTGTATTTCCATTATTAAAGCAACAATGTTTCAAATACAATATTTCCATTGCTGACTATCATAGTGTTACCAATATAAAAGAAGGAAAATGTAGCATAAACATGAACCAGAAGTTATCAAGAAAATGATTTTTAACGAGTTTCAATCATTTTTTTCATCAATCAATTGCAAATCGTCCAAATACGTATTCTTAATTATGATAATTAATTAACAATGAAATAATAACATCAACAATTATCGTTAATTGCATTGACCTTTGAGACCTGGATATTCAAAACGGGGGAATATCATATATAATATAACAAATGTAGATTCTGTTTATTAGCCTGGTCAATAAAGTAACATAGAAAGGATGCATTTAAATGGTTTACCGTGATCAACAGTGGAAGAGTCTAGGCTTTTAACATAAAACAAATCATTCCCGGAGTCTTGTCATCTCCGTAAGAGTATTCTATAAAAAAAGAACCATTCATGTTCTATTTCTACGTTAATTTCTGTTTTATTTATGTTTTTATTCTTTAAAATAAGTAATTTAAATTGTATTTGTCCATTTGTTTGTGAATCAATGTAAAATGTTTTCGTGACCGTGGACGATGAATAAGGTACTTACACTATATAAAAAGTCTAAATTAGTACCATTCATGTTCTATTTCTACATTAATTTCTGTTTGACTTACGTTTTTTTTCTTTAAAAAAATGTAGCTTACAAATGTCCATTAGTTTGTGTATTAACGTAAAATGTTTTTAAGATCGCAGACTATAAATAAGTTACTTACAGAAACTAAACCCAACAACATCGTAAATAATTCCTGTAATTACCATGATAATTACCGAAAAAGACTTCCAGAATATTTGTTTTTAATTGAACGGGAAAGAAATATATTTTTGTGAAGAGAGAAAGAATTTAGGATTGGTTGAGTCTGTGATTGATGGTTTTGTTCTTTTAAAATTGTATTGCTAGTTCGTTCAAATTGTCATCTTAGGTAATAAAATTTCAAAACAACAAGGTTATTAAAATCTTTATGTTCTTACATCTTAAATTTTTTGAAAATATGAGACCTGATGGCATCAACCATTATCTAAATATTAGATAGAAAACAATTATCAAGAAGGGAGGGTTGGGATAACATTAACCGGTTTAACCCTGCCACATTTTTGTGCCTGTTCCAAGCCAGGATCTGGATTTCCAATGTCAGATGTTGTTGCCCCAACCCCCCCCCCCTTTTTTTGTATGCTCAGTGAGTTAATGTGAGAGGTGATAGCTCATTTTGTTGTAATTGATATACAATGACCAGTACAGGTAGAGACATGGTACGATGTCCGACGTGTCGGTTCTGACATTTCAGAGTGATATGTAGTACCATGTCTCTACCTGTACTGTATGTGGTATTGTTGACCATCACTATTTAAACTTTTTAATATTCATAGTACAGTACCTGTCTTATGTGACCTTCCAAAGGAACAGTGAAATATGGTCACATAAGACAGGTGGTTGCCTAAAACAGGTTTAATTGCTATTAAATGCTCTGTGAAGGTAAATATAAATTAAGGTAACATAATACAAGTTATTGCTTAATAGAGGTGGTCACTAAAGCAGGTTTTACTGTAACTTAATAGAGGTGGTCACTAAAGCAGGTTTGACTGTAACTAAATAGAGGTGGTCACTAAAGCAGGTTTGACTGTAACTTAATAGAGGTGGTCACTAAAGCAGGTTTGACTAACTTAATAGAGGTGGTCAATAAAGCAGGTTTGACTAACTTAATAGAGGTGGTCACTAAAGC
Source organism: Bathymodiolus brooksi (assembly GCA_963680875.1). NCBI lineage: Eukaryota > Metazoa > Mollusca > Bivalvia > Mytilida > Modiolidae > Bathymodiolus > Bathymodiolus brooksi. The sequence continues at coordinate 14,709,179 of OY804588.1, read as the reverse complement.
AGGTTTGACTGTAACTTAATAGAGGTGGTCACTAAAGCAGGTTTGACTGTAACTTAATAGAGGTGGTCAATAAAGCAGGTTTGACTAACTTAATAGAGGTGGTCAATAAAGCAAGTTTGACTAACTTAATAGAGGTGGTCAATAAAGCAGGTTTGACTGTAACTTAATAGAGGTGGTCACTAAAGCGGGTTTGACTGTAACTTAATAGAGGTGGTCAATAAAGCAGGTTTTACTGTAACTTAATAGAGGTGGTCACTAAAGCAGGTTTGGCTGTAACTTAATAGAGGTGGTCACTAAAGCAGGTTTGACTGTAACTTAATAGAGGTGGTCACTAAAGCAGGTTTGACTGTAACTTAATAGAGGTGGTCACTAAAGCAGGTTTGACTGTAACTTAATAGAGGTGGTCACTAAAGTAGGTTTGACTGTAACTTAATAGAGGTGGTCAATAAAGCAGGTTTGACTGTAACTTAATAGAGGTGGTCTATAAAGCATGTTTGACTGTAACTTAATAGAGGTTGTCACTAAAGTAGGTTTGACTGTAACTTAAGAGAGGTGGTCACTAAAGCAGGTTTGACTGTATTATTTTCACACCCCCAGTCCTGTACAAACAACGACAAAACAAACAAAACTCATTACCATGTCAGACAGTAAGATATATCAAGAGTAAAAATATTTAATACAATCAAAGATATCCTAAGCCTTATCTTTGTCACACACTCTACCGTAGCTCCAGATACCAAAGAATCAAGATTCCGTCAATCATATAATACGAGAAATATAACCCTGAGGAACCAAGACAGGATTTCTACAAATAGTTTCTAATTTACATGACAAAATTGAGATATTGATAAAAAAGAAAAATTCAATTTTGTCATAACGTCAAATTGTAAAAATATGTCTTGTTAAATATAGACAAATCGACTTACAGATTTACCGAAATTATTCAATAAGACGATCGTAACAGAAAATTCCCTTATTGAAAAGTCTGTCTGACACTTGATGACATATTCTCTCGGGGCACACTAAGGTTTCTGATTACTTTAAAAAGAAAAGACGAGAATTAATTAAAGTTACTCCATGATATATCATTATTTTCCAATATTAGACACTCTTCACTATCATCTGAAACGGCAAATATCGTCATTTAAAGAGATACCGTCTCAAAAGATAATATCATATGAAAAACTTTTCAGAAAAGATCAAATATTCATTGATGAAAATATAAATAAACAGCTGCGCCAAGAGCACATGATATGCCCATCGTCAACATTCATACAATATTTGTGAAGACTTTCTTTCCCATAACTCTTGAATGAAAAATCTAAATTTCACCAAAAAGTATACAGACCGTAAGACTATCAATTCCAATAACTGTGCGCAGTTTGAAGTGAATTGGCCAAGGGGTTCTCAATTTACAGTGCGACATATGAAAAATTGCCTACAATTTGATAAATAAAGTCCCATAACTCTGGAATGAAAATTCAAAATTTCACCATAAAGTATACAGACCGTAAGACCATCAATTCCAATAACTCTGTGAAATTTGAAGTGAATTGGCCAAGGGGTTCTTAAGTTAGAGAGCGACATGTGAAACGGACGGACGGACAGTCGGACATTGGTATACCATAATACGTCTGTCTTAAAGACGGGCGTATAAAAATTCTGATACTTTATAAAAAATAAAATAGAATCTGATGATTATATGAAAGAAAATATGTCTCTTTTACATACTAGTTGATAACCCCACATCTGGGTTGATTGATTGATTGATTGATTGATTGATTGATTGATTGATTGATTGATTGATTGATTGATTGATTGATTGATTGATTGATTGATTGATTGATTGATTGATTGATTGATTGATTGATTGATTGATTGATTGATTGATTGATTGATTGATTGATTGATTGATCGATCGATCGATCGATCGATCGATCGATCGATCGATCGATCGATTGATTGATTGATTGATTGATTGATTGATTGATTGATTGATTGATTGATTGATTGATTGATTGATTGATTGATTGATTGATTGATTGATTGATTGATTGATTGATTGATTGATTGATTGATTGATTGATAATTGCTTAACGTCCAACGAACAGTATTTCAGCTATATTCAGAATGCGAACAAGTTTAATCAAATATAAAAACTATATAGAAATGAGGGATGGGATGGGTCAACAACTTGTGACTGCCACTGAAAATGTACGTAGAATTGGACAGGGAAGAAAAATTTAATCTTTTATAGTATCTACAATTCGTCTTCTCTTTTTAAAAATCTACAAAAGAGATCTTTGGCATTGAGAGAGCGTGGCACTCTCCAAACATGTTACTCACTATGGCCCACGGTCAGACTCTCCATTTTATAAACTGAAAACCCTCTATCCACCACCCAGGGACGCACTGAGCAGCTATAAGGGTTTGAGTCCTGGGAACCTTCATCAGTACCAAGACCACCACATCTGGGAAATGAAATTCTTATACACGAAATGACATTAAAAAGACAAAGATGCCCTGATATAGCATTTATCCACTGAAGTATAGAGTACCACTCAACTGCAGGTGAGGGGCCGATTCACACTCATTTAAGGGTGTGAGTTATGCTCATTACTGAAGACCCTACTGTGACTGGCACAAATAATTTTTATATTTACAGACAACGTACCAATATTGTCTATGTCTCTCTCTAACAATAACAATAATAAAAGCTAAGAATGATACAAGCATTAATTCAATTATGTTATGAGTTATGATGACACACATATGTATGCTTTATTAGCAAAATTACTTTTATGAAATTTCATGTGAAAAATTGATCTAACATTTAAACTTCCGCAAGTGACTTCAAAATAATTGTTTATTATTGCAGGAATGATATATTGATGAGTTGCTTTCTCTTTCAGTAAGGCCAGGAATAATTTATAGTCCCAAGATCAACATCACACACAAGATTTCCATATATTTGTTTTTTGTGCCGTTTTCCTAAGAGACGTAATTGATCAAACATTATGTAACAAACAAGGCTGATTTCCTGGAAATTCCAAGAAATTGTGTGATAAAATCGTATATAAATCACACCATGGAAACCCACGAGGGTATGAAACCAATTTATAAACGTTTAGAATTGTCACGATTTCTGTTTTTACTCCGCGGAAGCATTTTACATGGTATATAATCAGGTGAATTACATTTCATTGATCCTCATGAATTACGGAATTGTTCCATACTCTTATAACGAGAATCATTAAAGTTTTCAGTAACGCTATGACAAACGATGTTATGCGGGGAAATCACATAACTGAATGTCAAGAAACACGATGAATCAATAGAAATGCATTGGATGGCTTGTCAAATCATTTAAGATTATTGTTGAACGTTTTAAAGAGTTGTTCTACTTCAATACACAATAGCTGTTAGCTATATAATTGGCTTAAACTGTAATAAATCTCTCACCAGCAATGATTACATGGAGCTGAACTTCGTTCTGTCAAAGTCAAATTATTTTTATTTTAAAAAATATCAGAGTAGCGGTATTTCAGTTATCTGGAATCAATTACTCTTATTATTATTAAGCTATAAAAGAAAGGATTACATTTTTACTTTGAGGGTTAGGGTTATGGATTAGGGTTTGGGTTAGGGTATTTAACAGAACTTTCAACAATATTTCAGCTATATCGTGGCAGTCAGTGTTATTGGTGGAGAAAACTGGAGAAAACCACCGACCTGCCACAATTCATTGACAAACTTTATCATATAATGTTGTTTCAAGTACACCTCGCCATGAGCGGGATTCGAACTCACAATGTTAGCGGTGATAGGGAAAATCACTGGTACGGTAAAGAGTGCTCCTTGTACATAAAAGTAACCAGAAGAAACACTGGTAGATGTATTAAAAATAGTATCAGTTACCTTAGCCTGGAAATGAATTCCGTGTTGGAAAGCTTCATCGTTATGTAACGGGATTCTTGTGTCATAGCCATCTTCTGACACTAAATCGTATGGTTTCTTAGACAACATCTTCATTTTATTCACTGCCCTCCTGTGTAATGTAATCTTTCCTTTACTGTAGACCCTTTCTCCATCGTGTAATTAGTAACTAAGTTTCTTGTTTTTGTTCATTATGATATGGTTCCTGTTTCCTGCAATAGATAACATAGATATTTAAAGGTACTGTTTACTGAAATGTTATAAAATAAGTAGTACACTGAACAATGCTTGGTGGTTGGTTTATGGTATTTAATGCCACTTTCAACAATATTTCAGATATATCGTGGTGGTCAGTTGGAGGAAACCAGATTACACAGGGGAAATCATCGACCTGCCGCAAGTCACCGACAAACTTTATCACATAATGTTGTATCGAATACACATCGCTTTAGCGGGCTTCAATCTCACAATGTTAATGGTGACAGGCACTAATTGCATAGGTAGTTGTAAATCCAACTATCATACGATCACGACCACGACAGCTCCTCTGAAATGTTAGATGTAAAATGCACAATGTACATCACAAAGCCTTATATGGTCATAAAACTTTTGAGTACGATTTTTGTACTAGTACTTGAAAGAAAAACAGAACACTGTATCCATCATATAGAGTGTTCTGATTGGTTGATCTTACTGTATTCATCACATAGAGTGTTCTGATTGGTTGATCTTACTGTATCCATCACATAGAGTGTTCTGATTGGTTGATCTTACTGTATCCATCACATAGAGTGTTCTGATTGGTTGATCTTAAGAGTATTATAACAAAACTCATACTCGAAAGTTTTATAATCACGAGATCTGGCATTACGTCATATAACTTTTGAGTATGGTTTTTGTACTCATACTTGAAAAACAGCCAATCAGGACACTATCCAATATATAAAGTGTTCTGATTGGATGATTTAGGTGTATGACTACAAAACCTGTATTTAAAGTTTTATGATTGTATTAGGCCTGGAATCAACATAACTATTCATTTACATGTTGGGGACTGTCAGTTTGAACATTTTATGAATCATGGATGTTTTTTAATTGTATGGACATCAGAATGTGATTTTTGTAAAGCAGTATCCTTGATAAAGGTCTGATGTCCGAAATGTTGCATAAAGTGTATTTATATATTAGTGTTGTGAGTATATAAGAGAAATAGTTTTCTGAATGTTTTTAAATGAGACTTTTTTCTAAATTGCCTTTAGTTAAAAACAAAAACAAACAAAACAGAATCCCGCATTTATTAGGCCCCTTCCAGTAGCCATCTCTCTAATCAGACAAGATTTTAGATGCATTGGGATAGTAAAATACTATTAAATTGTCCCTCTCAATAGAGACCACCCCTCTAATAAGGCCACATTTTCATTGAAGAAAGGGTGGCATTTTAAGGGAGGGGACTATTGAATTACTTAAAACAAAACTCATCATTATCAAAAGATTTGATTAAGCCAGGTGGTGATAAGGGTAATAACAAAATTACCGAACTCCGAACAATCTTACAAAGGGAAAGTCAAAACTCATAAGGATATAAACAGACAAAATCAGTCAACAACCGGAAAACTGTGAAAACCGTAATGACCCTGACTTGGTACTTGATAATAGCATTACAACAAAAAGATGTGCACAGTTGTAAATTACCACTCTTAATAATGAAACATCTCAGATGTTATTAACACATAACATTCTTTAGAGAAAGTCGTTTCATCTTTCATACTTTTTTGTATCTTCGAATTCTCGTCTACAGAAATGTAGATTTACACTTCAAGAAACTTATCATAAGAAAACAAATTCTTCATCACATTAAAGATTAGGGATGATTCTGGTTAGAAAATAAAATACTGTCAAACCTGCCCATGTGGTCACCCCTATTAAGTAGTCACCTGTATTAAGAAGTCACCCCTATTAAACAGTCACCCCTATTAAGTAGTCACCTGTATTAAGAAGTCACCCCTATTAAGCAGTCACCTGTATTAAGAGGTCACCTTGTTATTGTCCTGACATAGATAATTCCATATGAATTGAACCTCTTTTAAGAGGTCTCCTCTGTCTTATAAGGTCACATTTTCTTTGTCCCAAATGTGACCTCTTAATACAGGTTTGACTGAAGCCATCTACACACGTCTACATGTCCTTTTTTGATTTGTTCTGATCGTGTCTGATGCAACTTTCGGAATTATTTTTAATCAAGGGGAAAATAGCTGAGGTGAAATGACTTGAATAACCAAATAAAATCATTACTGAAAGATATTAAATTTGATGAAATCACAGAAATTTTAACATCATTCCAGACTCTGCATGTCATGTTAAAATGACATTATACAGTGTATGGTACACACTCAACCTCCTACCTCTAATGTTAAGTCAGAAATCTCTGTCATCAATTTTTATTTTTCCTTAATTTCCCCATTCCAGCAGCACATTACATTTGCATATTCAAATAGAGAAATGTTTGTGTCAAATAGAACCCGAGGGATCTGAAATGTATATCATATTGTGTCAGATGTAAATTATCCAAGGAATATTTATAAAAATCTGTCTACAAATATCGGTACATCTCAACCTAATATGCACAGTATGTGTTAGCTGCAGAACAATAACTCTTATAGGAAAAAATACCATTATATAAGAGACTACGGTTCTACAGTTAGAAATACGTAAGAGTCTGTGGATGTAAAATCAAAATTTTCTCGTCTTTTTTATAAATTCCCCTGCTATGTCTATTACAATAGATCAGTATACAAAAGTTAGTTGCAGAACAATAACAAGCTTTTATAGGTAAAAAAGACCATGAGAGATGTCGACTACGGTTTCACAGCTAGGTATACATAATAGTCTGTGGTTGTATAATAAAAAGTTGCAATTTTCTCATCTTCTTATAAAAAGTCCCCCTACTTTTGTCTATTACAATAGATCAGTATACAAAAGTAAATTTGTTTGTTGAAGGAGATTTAATTATTCTTGTTACATAATCGTTAATAAAAATAGTTCTTATAGGAAAAAAGACCATATGGTTTCGCAACTAGATATCCGTAGAAGTTATAATTTTCTCATCTTTTTTATAAATTTCCCCTATTTTTGTCTATAGTATTACAATAGATTATTATGTAATTTGTTCGTTGGCGGGGATTTAATTATGCATGTTACAACATAATCGTTAGTAAAAGCTGGGTATCAATATTAAGACAAAAGCCTATAGCTAAGGAGAATAATTCTCTGAGATCAATCTGACTGAGTTTTCTTACGTAGGATTAAAATAAGTAAACGATGACGTGAGGCTGAGGGTGGCAAGAAAAAACTAGAGGCTCAGGTGAGCCTGTATCGCTCACCTGACATAAATAAGTCCTCTTAAGAATGTCTGCATGCTGAATACATCTAAGTTACTATTCAAATCCCATACTGCCATAGGGTTCTATGTTAAAACTATGTCTGCTCATGGCAGCCATCATGGATGGAGGTCGTGGTCACCGGACACAATTTTGAAAGTATACTACCCAAGGACCATCCATGCCATGTTTGCTTTAAATTGGCTGACTGGTTTCAGAAGAGAAGACTTTTAAACAATTTTCCCATAGGGTCCTATGTTAAAACAATGTCTGCTGACGGCGGCCATTTTGAACCGAGATCGGGATCACTGAACACAATTTTGGAAGTTGACCACCTAAGGACCATCGATGACATGTTTGCTATATTGGCTTACTAGTTTCAGAGGAGAAGATTTTAAAACATTTTTTCCCATAGGGTCCTATGTTAAAACTACAGTATGTCTGCTGAAGATGGCCATCTTGGATGGAGGTCAGGGTCACTGGACACAATTTTGAAAATTGACCACTTAAGGACCATCCATGCCATGTTTGCTTTAAATTGGCTTACTGGTTTCAGAGAAGAAGATTTTTAAATATATTTCCCATAAGGTCCTATGTTAAAACTATGTTCGCTGATGGTTGCCATCTTGGATGGAGGTCGGGGTCACAGGACATAATTTTGAAAGTTGACCACCTAAGGACCATTCATCCCATGTTTGCTTTAAACTGACTTACTGGTTTCAGAGGAGAAGACTTTTAAACATTTTTTCCATAGGGTCCTATGTTAAAATTAAGTCGAGTCATGGTGGCCATCTTGAATTTCCGATCAGCAAACGATTCACAAGTTTAGTACAGGACCACCCAATGATCATTCCTGCAAAGCCACAATTCAATTGGCTTAGTGGTTTCTAACAAGAAGATTTTTAAACTTTCGACCAATCAGAACACATTATAGGCCCTGGCAGCCATGTTGGATTTCCGATCAGCACCAAAAACAAAATTTTGTATATGACCATCCAATGAACATTTCTGATAAGTTTGGTTCAAATCTGTTTTGTGGTTTCAGAAAAAAAGATGAAAATGTGAAATTCCCATAGAGTCCAATGTTAAACTAAGTCGAGTCATGGTGGCCATCTTGAATTTCCGATCGGCAAACGATTCACAATTTTAGTACAGGACCACCCAATGATCATTCCTGCAAAGTCACAATTCAATTGACTTAGTGGTTTCTGACAAGAAGATTTTTAAAATTTCAGCCAATCAGAACACATTATGGACCCTGGCAGCCATGTTGGATTTCAAATCAGCACCAAAAACACAAATCTGGTAGAGGACCATCCAGTGAACATTTCTGGCAAGTTTGGCTGATTTCTGTTCAGCGGTTTCAGAGAAGAAGATTTAAATGTGAAAAGCTAACGGACGGACGACGGACGCTTACCCATGACAAAAGCTCACATGGCCTATGGCCAGGTGAGCTAAAAATAATAATGAAGCTTCAAGCATCACACTTAAAACAACATATGGTACTAAGGCCAAGGAAAAGTATATCTGTGTTTCTACTAACTTTCTTGAAGAAAATGGGTAGGTAGTTGTTCACACTTAAAACAACATGAAGAAAAGGGGTAGGTAGTTGTTCACACTTAAAACAACATGAAGAAAAGGGGTAGGTAGTTGTTCACACTTAAAACAACATGAAGAAAAGTGGTAGGTAGTTGTTCACACTTAAAACAACATGAAGACCAGAGGCTCCCAGGAGCCTGTAATCGCTCACCTGGATCAAAGCTGCTTTCAATAACAACGCAACTGCACTGTGGCGGCCATCTTGGTGGGAGAGCGCAACTGCCGGACACCATTTTGGAAGAGGACCATCCAATGACTATTTCATCAAAGTTTGGTTTTAATTGAGCTACTGGTTCCAGACAAGATGGTTTTTATGTGAATTTCCCATAGGGTCCTATGTTAAACTAAGTACAGCTGTGCAGCCATCTTGGTCAGAGGGCGGGACCACCAGACACAAATTTGGTTCAGCGGTTTCAGAGGAGAAGATTTAAATGTGATCTTTTATCAAAATATGCCTAATTTGCATAATCGGTCAAAATCGGCAAAAGTTCAAAGTTCATAAAAAATCCTGTCATACATGCTGAAAAGCTCATCATTATGCTTATACAGTTCAAATTTGGGCACATTCTGGCTTAAAATAGAGCAGTTTAGGCCATTTGAAGAAATTTCTATTTTTAGTAACAGTGGCCATCTTGAATGGAGGGCGGGGCTGTCGGACACAATTTTGAAAGGGAACCACCCAGGGACCATCCCTGCCAGGTTTGGTTTAATTTGGTTCAGCGGTTTCAGAGGAGAAGATTTAAATGTGATCTTTTATCAAAATATGCCTAATTTGCATAATGGGTATATATCGGCTGAAAGAAAAATTTCACAGAAAAACCCCGAATATATGCTAAACTACTTCTTGCCATGTAGCTGCAGTTAAAATTTCAGCTCATTTTGACTTACACTAAAGCAGCAATGGACAATTACAATTTCATCCCCCCTTTTTTCTATTTTGAGCTTGGCGGCCATCTTGGTTGGAAGTCGGGATCACCGGACTCAATTTTGGAAGGGGGGCCGTCCAAGAATCATTTCAGCAAAGTTTGGTTGAGATTGGCTCAGTAGTTTCAGAGGAGAAGAATTTTTTTAAATTTCATCCCCCCTTTTTTCTAATTTGCATAATCGGTCAAAATCGGCAAAAGCTCAAAGTTCATAAAAAATCCTGTCATACATGCTGAAAAGCTCATCATTATGCTTATACAGTTCAAATTTTGGGCACATTCTGGCTTAAAATAGAGCAGTTTTGGCCATTTGAAGAAATTTCTATTTTTAGTAACAGTGGCCATCTTGAATGGAGGGCGGGGCTGTCGGACACAATTTTGAAAGGGAACCACCCAGGGACCATCCCTGCCAGGTTTGGTTTAATTTGGTTCAGCGGTTTCAGAGAAGATTTAAATGCGATCTTTTATCAAAATATGCCTAATTTGCATAATCGGTATATATCGGCTGAAAGAAAAATTTCAAAAAAAACCCCGAACATATGCTAAACTACTCCTTACCATGTAGCTGCAGTTCAAATTTGAGCTCATTTTGACTTATACTAAAGCAGCAATGGACAATTGAAGAAATTTCTATTTTTAGTAACAGCAGCCATCTTGAATGGAGGGCGGGGCTGTCGGACACAATTTTGAAAGGGAACCACCCAGGGACCATCCCTGCCAGGTTTGGTTTAATTTGGTTCAGCGGTTTCAGAGGAGAAGATTTAAATGCGATCTTTTATCAAAATATGCCTAATTTGCATAATCAGTATATATCGGCTGAAAGAAAAATTTCACAGAAAAACCCCGAATATATGCTAAACTACTTCTTGCCATGTAGCTGCAGTTAAAATTTCAGCTCATTTTGACTTACACTAAAGCAGCAATGGACAATTACAATTTCATCCCCCCTTTTTTCTATTTTGAGCTTGGCAGCCATCTTGGTTGGAAGTCGGGATCACCGGACACAATTTTGGAAGGGGGCCGTCCAAGAATCATTTCAGCAAAGTTTGGTTGAGATTGGCTCAGTAGTTTCAGAGGAGAAGATTTTTTTTAAATTTCATCCCCCCTTTTTTCGAGTCATGGTGGCCATCTTGAATTTCCGATCGGCAAACGATTCACAATTTTAGTACAGGACCACCCAATGATCATTCCTGCAAAGTCACAATTCAATTGACTTAGTGGTTTCTGACAAGAAGATTTTTAAAATTTCAGCCAATCAGAACACATTATGGACCCTGGCAGCCATGTTGGATTTCAAATCAGCACCAAAAACACAAATCTGGTAGAGGACCATCCAGTGAACATTTCTGGCAAGTTTGGCTGATTTCTGTTCAGCGGTTTCAGAGAAGAAGATTTAAATGTGAAAAACTAACGGACGGACGACGGACGCTTACCCATGACAAAAGCTCACATGGCCTATGGCCAGGTGAGCTAAAAATAATAATGAAGCTTCAAGCATCACACTTAAAACAACATATGGTACTAAGGCCAAGGAAAAGTATATCTGTGTTTCTACTAACTTTCTTGAAGAAAATGGGTAGGTAGTTGTTCACACTTAAAACAACATGAAGAAAAGGGGTAGGTAGTTGTTCACACTTAAAACAACATGAAGAAAAGGGGTAGGTAGTTGTTCACACTTAAAACAACATGAAGAAAAGTGGTAGGTAGTTGTTCACACTTAAAACAACATGAAGACCAGAGGCTCCCAGGAGCCTGTAATCGCTCACCTGGATCAAAGCTGCTTTCAATAACAACGCAACTGCACTGTGGCGGCCATCTTGGTGGGAGAGCGCAACTGCCGGACACCATTTTGGAAGAGGACCATCCAATGACTATTTCATCAAAGTTTGGTTTTAATTGAGCTACTGGTTCCAGACAAGATGGTTTTTATGTGAATTTCCCATAGGGTCCTATGTTAAACTAAGTACAGCTGTGCAGCCATCTTGGTCAGAGGGCGGGACCACCAGACACAAATTTGGTTCAGCGGTTTCAGAGGAGAAGATTTAAATGTGATCTTTTATCAAAATATGCCTAATTTGCATAATCGGTCAAAATCGGCAAAAGTTCAAAGTTCATAAAAAATCCTGTCATACATGCTGAAAAGCTCATCATTATGCTTATACAGTTCAAATTTGGGCACATTCTGGCTTAAAATAGAGCAGTTTAGGCCATTTGAAGAAATTTCTATTTTTAGTAACAGTGGCCATCTTGAATGGAGGGCGGGGCTGTCGGACACAATTTTGAAAGGGAACCACCCAGGGACCATCCCTGCCAGGTTTGGTTTAATTTGGTTCTGCGGTTTCAGAGGAGAAGATTTAAATGTGATCTTTTATCAAAATATGCCTAATTTGCATAATGGGTATATATCGGCTGAAAGAAAAATTTCACAGAAAAACCCCGAATATATGCTAAACTACTTCTTGCCATGTAGCTGCAGTTAAAATTTCAGCTCATTTTGACTTACACTAAAGCAGCAATGGACAATTACAATTTCATCCCCCCTTTTTTCTATTTTGAGCTTGGCGGCCATCTTGGTTGGAAGTCGGGATCACCGGACTCAATTTTGGAAGGGGGGCCGTCCAAGAATCATTTCAGCAAAGTTTGGTTGAGATTGGCTCAGTAGTTTCAGAGGAGAAGAATTTTTTTAAATTTCATCCCCCCTTTTTTCTAATTTGCATAATCGGTCAAAATCGGCAAAAGCTCAAAGTTCATCATTTCAGCAAAGTTTGGTTGAGATTGGCTCAGTAGTTTCAGAGGAGAAGAATTTTTTTAAATTTCATCCCCCCTTTTTTCTAATTTGCATAATCGGTCAAAATCGGCAAAAGTTCAAAGTTCATAAAAAATCCTGTCATACATGCTGAAAAGCTCATCATTATGCTTATACAGTTCAAATTTTGGGCACATTCTGGCTTAAAATAGAGCAGTTTTGGCCATTTGAAGAAATTTCTATTTTTAGTAACAGTGGCCATCTTGAATGGAGGGCGGGGCTGTCGGACACAATTTTGAAAGGGAACCACCCAGGGACCATCCCTGCCAGGTTTGGTTTAATTTGGTTCAGCGGTTTCAGAGAAGATTTAAATGCGATCTTTTATCAAAATATGCCTAATTTGCATAATCGGTATATATCGGCTGAAAGAAAAATTTCAAAAAAAAAACCGAACATATGCTAAACTACTCCTTACCATGTAGCTGCAGTTCAAATTTGAGCTCATTTTGACTTATACTAAAGCAGCAATGGACAATTGAAGAAATTTCTATTTTTAGTAACAGCAGCCATCTTGAATGGAGGGCGGGGCTGTCGGACACAATTTTGAAAGGGAACCACCCAGGGACCATCCCTGCCAGGTTTGGTTTAATTTGGTTCAGCGGTTTCAGAGGAGAAGATTTAAATGCGATCTTTTATCAAAATATGCCTAATTTGCATAATCAGTATATATCGGCTGAAAGAAAAATTTCCCAGAAAAACCCCGAATATATGCTAAACTACTTCTTGCCATGTAGCTGCAGTTAAAATTTCAGCTCATTTTGACTTACACTAAAGCAGCAATGGACAATTACAATTTCATCCCCCCTTTTTTCTATTTTGAGCTTGGCAGCCATCTTGGTTGGAAGTCGGGATCACCGGACACAATTTTGGAAGGGGGCCGTCCAAGAATCATTTCAGCAAAGTTTGGTTGAGATTGGCTCAGTAGTTTCAGAGGAGAAGATTTTTTTTAAATTTCATCCCCCCTTTTTTCGAGTCATGGTGGCCATCTTGAATTTCCGATCGGCAAACGATTCACAATTTTAGTACAGGACCACCCAATGATCATTCCTGCAAAGTCACAATTCAATTGACTTAGTGGTTTCTGACAAGAAGATTTTTAAAATTTCAGCCAATCAGAACACATTATGGACCCTGGCAGCCATGTTGGATTTCAAATCAGCACCAAAAACACAAATCTGGTAGAGGACCATCCAGTGAACATTTCTGGCAAGTTTGGCTGATTTCTGTTCAGCGGTTTCAGAGAAGAAGATTTAAATGTGAAAAGCTAACGGACGGACGACGGACGCTTACCCATGACAAAAGCTCACATGGCCTATGGCCAGGTGAGCTAAAAATAATAATGAAGCTTCAAGCATCACACTTAAAACAACATATGGTACTAAGGCCAAGGAAAAGTATATCTGTGTTTCTACTAACTTTCTTGAAGAAAATGGGTAGGTAGTTGTTCACACTTAAAACAACATGAAGAAAAGGGGTAGGTAGTTGTTCACACTTAAAACAACATGAAGAAAAGGGGTAGGTAGTTGTTCACACTTAAAACAACATGAAGAAAAGTGGTAGGTAGTTGTTCACACTTAAAACAACATGAAGACCAGAGGCTCCCAGGAGCCTGTAATCGCTCACCTGGATCAAAGCTGCTTTCAATAACAACGCAACTGCACTGTGGCGGCCATCTTGGTGGGAGAGCGCAACTGCCGGACACCATTTTGGAAGAGGACCATCCAATGACTATTTCATCAAAGTTTGGTTTTAATTGAGCTACTGGTTCCAGACAAGATGGTTTTTATGTGAATTTCCCATAGGGTCCTATGTTAAACTAAGTACAGCTGTGCAGCCATCTTGGTCAGAGGGCGGGACCACCAGACACAAATTTGGTTCAGCGGTTTCAGAGGAGAAGATTTAAATGTGATCTTTTATCAAAATATGCCTAATTTGCATAATCGGTCAAAATCGGCAAAAGTTCAAAGTTCATAAAAAATCCTGTCATACATGCTGAAAAGCTCATCATTATGCTTATACAGTTCAAATTTGGGCACATTCTGGCTTAAAATAGAGCAGTTTAGGCCATTTGAAGAAATTTCTATTTTTAGTAACAGTGGCCATCTTGAATGGAGGGCGGGGCTGTCGGACACAATTTTGAAAGGGAACCACCCAGGGACCATCCCTGCCAGGTTTGGTTTAATTTGGTTCTGCGGTTTCAGAGGAGAAGATTTAAATGCGATCTTTTATCAAAATATGCCTAATTTGCATAATCGGTATATATCGGCTGAAAGAAAAATTTCACAGAAAAACCCCGAATATATGCTAAACTACTTCTTGCCATGTAGCTGCAGTTAAAATTTCAGCTCATTTTGACTTACACTAAAGCAGCAATGGACAATTACAATTTCATCCCCCCTTTTTTCTATTTTGAGCTTGGCAGCCATCTTGGTTGGAAGTCGGGATCACCAGACACAATTTTGGAAGGGGGCCATCCAAGAATCATTTCAGCAAAGTTTGGTTGATATTGGCTCAGTGGTTTCAGAGGAGAAGATTTTTTTTAAATTTCATCCCCCCCCTTTTTTCTAATTTGCATAATCGGTCAAAATCGGCAAAAGTTCAAAGTTCATAAAAAATCCTGTCATACATGCTGAAAAGCTCATCATTATGCTTATACAGTTCAAATTTGGGCACATTCTGGCTTAAAATAGAGCAGTTTTGGCCATTTGAAGAAATTTCTATTTTTAGTAACAGCAGCCATCTTGAATGGAGGGCGGGGCTGTCGGACACAATTTTGAAAGGGACCCACCCAGGGACCATCCCTGCCAGGTTTGGTTTAATTTGGTTCAGCGGTTTCAGAGGAGAAGATTTAAATGTGATCTTTTATCAATATATGCCTAATTTGCATAATCGGTATATATCGGCTGAAAGAAAAATTTCACAGAAAAACCCCGAATATATGCTAAACTACTTCTTGCCATGTAGCTGCAGTTAAAATTTCAGCTCATTTTGACTTACACTAAAGCAGCAATGGACAATTACAATTTCATCCCCCCTTTTTCTATTTTGAGCTTGGCGGCCATCTTGGTTGGAAGTCGGGATCACCGGACACAATTTTGGAAGGGGGCCGTCCAAGAATCATTTCAGCAAAGTTTGGTTGAGATTGGCTCAGTAGTTTCAGAGGAGAAGATTTTTTTTAAATTGCATCCCCCCTTTTTTCTAATTTGCATAATCAGTCAAAATCGGCAAAAGTTCAAAGTTCATAAAAAATCCTGTCATACATGCTGAAAAGCTCATCATTATGCTTATACAGTTCAAATTTGGGCACATTCTGGCTTAAAATAGAGCAGTTTTGGCCATTTGAAGAAATTTCTATTTTTAGTAACAGTGGCCATCTTGAATGGAGGGCGGGGCTGTCGGACACAATTTTGAAAGGGAACCACCCAGGGACCATCCCTGCCAGGTTTAGTTTAATTTGGTTCTGCGGTTTCAGAGGAGAAGATTTAAATGCGATCTTTTATCAAAATATGCCTAATTTGCATAATCGGTATATATCGGCTGAAAGAAAAATTTCACAGAAAAACCCCGAATATATGCTAAACTACTTCTTGCCATGTAGCTGCAGTTAAAATTTCAGCTCATTTTGACTTACACTAAAGCAGCAATGGACAATTACAATTTCATCCCCCCTTTTTTCTATTTTGAGCTTGGCAGCCATCTTGGTTGGAAGTCGGGATCACCAGACACAATTTTGGAAGGGGGCCATCCAAGAATCATTTCAGCAAAGTTTGGTTGATATTGGCTCAGTGGTTTCAGAGGAGAAGATTTTTTTTAAATTTCATCCCCCCCCTTTTTTCTAATTTGCATAATCGGTCAAAATCGGCAAAAGTTCAAAGTTCATAAAAAATCCTGTCATACATGCTGAAAAGCTCATCATTATGCTTATACAGTTCAAATTTGGGCACATTCTGGCTTAAAATAGAGCAGTTTTGGCCATTTGAAGAAATTTCTATTTTTAGTAACAGCAGCCATCTTGAATGGAGGGCGGGGCTGTCGGACACAATTTTGAAAGGGACCCACCCAGGGACCATCCCTGCCAGGTTTGGTTTAATTTGGTTCAGCGGTTTCAGAGGAGAAGATTTAAATGTGATCTTTTATCAATATATGCCTAATTTGCATAATCGGTATATATCGGCTGAAAGAAAAATTTCACAGAAAAACCCCGAATATATGCTAAACTACTTCTTGCCATGTAGCTGCAGTTAAAATTTCAGCTCATTTTGACTTACACTAAAGCAGCAATGGACAATTACAATTTCATCCCCCCTTTTTTCTATTTTGAGCTTGGCGGCCATCTTGGTTGGAAGTCGGGATCACCGGACACAATTTTGGAAGGGGGCCGTCCAAGAATCATTTCAGCAAAGTTTGGTTGAGATTGGCTCAGTAGTTTCAGAGGAGAAGATTTTTTTTAAATTGCATCCCCCCTTTTTTCTAATTTGCATAATCAGTCAAAATCGGCAAAAGTTCAAAGTTCATAAAAAATCCTGTCATACATGCTGAAAAGCTCATCATTATGCTTATACAGTTCAAATTTGGGCACATTCTGGCTTAAAATAGAGCAGTTTTGGCCATTTGAAGAAATTTCTATTTTTAGTAACAGTGGCCATCTTGAATGGAGGGCGGGGCTGTCGGACACAATTTTGAAAGGGAACCACCCAGGGACCATCCCTGCCAGGTTTGGTTTAATTTGGTTCAGCGGTTTCAGAGGAGAAGATTTAAATGTGATCTTTTATCAAAATATGCCTAATTTGCATAATGGGTATATATCGGCTGAAAGAAAAATTTCACAGAAAAACCCTGAATATATGCTAAACTACTTCTTCCCATGTAGCTGCAGTTAAAATTTCAGCTCATTTTGACTTACACTAAAGCAGCAATGGACAATTACAATTTCATCCCCCCTTTTTTTTATTTTGAGCTTGGCAGCCATCTTGGTTGGAAGTCGGGATCACCGGACACAATTTTGGAAGGGGGCCATCCAAGAATCATTTCAGCAAAGTTTGGTTGATATTGGCTCAGTAGTTTCAGAGGAGAAGATTTTTTTAAAATTTCACCCCCCCTTTTTTCTAATTTGCATAATCGGTCAAAATCGGCAAAAGTTCAAAGTTCATAAAAAATCCTGTCATACATGCTGAAAAGCTCATCATTATGCTTATACAGTTCAAATTTGGGCACATTCTGGCTTAAAATAGAGCAGTTTTGGCCATTTGAAGAAATTTCTATTTTTAGTAACAGCAGCCATCTTGAATGGAGGGCGGGGCTGTCGGACACAATTTTGAAAGGGAACCACCCAGGGACCATCCCTGCCAGGTTTGGTTTAATTTGGTTCAGCGGTTTCAGAGGAGAAGATTTAAATGTGATCTTTTATCAATATATGCCTAATTTGCATAATCGGTATATATCGGCTGAAAGAAAAATTTCACAGAAAAACCCCGAATATATGTTAAACTACTCCTTGCCATGTAGCTGCAGTTAAAATTTCAGCTCATTTTGACTTACACTAAAGCAGACAATTAAAATTTCATCCCCCCTTTTTTCTATTTTTAGCTTGGTGGCCATCTTGGTTGGAAGTCGGGATCACCGGACACAATTTTGAAAGGGGGCCATCCAAGGACCATTCCACCAAAGTTTGGTTGCAATTGGTCCAGTGGTTTCTGAGGAGAAGATTAAAATGTGAAATGTTGACGGACGATGGACGACGGACGATGGACGACGGACGACAGACGACGGACGAAAAGTGATGACACTAGTTCACATGGCCTAAAGGCCAGGTGAGCTAAAAAGGGGTAGGTAGTTGTTCACACTTAAAACAACATGAAGAAAAGGGGTAGGTAGTTGTTTACACTTAAAACAACATGAAGAAAAGGGGTAGGTAGTTGTTCACACTTAAAACAACATACAGTGAGACCTGTCTAAACCAAACACTGAGTAAACTAAAAACCTGCCTAAATCAGACAGACTTTACAGTCCTATCTACAGTAATACCTGCCTAAACCAGACAGACTTTACAGTCCTATCTACAGTAAAACCTGCCTAAACCAGACAGACTGTACAGTCCTATCTGCAGTAAAACCTGCCTAAACCAGACAGACTTTACAGTCCTATCTGCAGTAAAACCTGCCTAAACCAGACTGACTTTAGTCTCATCTACTAAATGTCTATGTAATTTGAACCTGTGTAAACCAAACACCTGTCTAACTGAACAAATTCTTCAGTCCCAAAGGGGTTCGGTTTAGACAGGTTTTACTGTATTACAGTCAAGGGTAAAAAAATACTGCATTTCTGTTAACATTCTTGAATAGAATGGGTAGGTAGGTGATCATGTCCTCTAGACAACAATCAAATCTGGGTAGGTAGGTGATCATGTCCTCCAGACAACAATCAAATCTGGGTAGGTAGGTAATCATGTCCTTCAGACAACAATCAAATCTGGGTAGGTAGGTGATCATGTCCTTCAGACAACAATCAAATCTGGGTAGGTAGGTGATCATGTCCTCTAGACAACAATCAAATCTGGGTAGGTAGGTGATCATGTCCTCCAGACAACAATCAAATCTGGGTAGGTAGGTGATCATGTCCTCTAGACAACAATCAAATCTGGGTAGGTAGGTGATCATGTCCTCTAGACAACAATCAAATCTGGGTAGGTAGGTGATCATGTCCTCCAGACAACAATCAAATCTGGGTAGGTAGGTGATCATGTCCTCTAGACAACAATCAAATCTGGGTAGGTAGGTGATCATGTCCTCTAGACAACAATCAAATCTGGGTAGCTAGGTGATCATGTCCTCTAGATAACAATCAAATCTGGGTAGGTAGGTGATCATGTCCTCCAGACAACAATCAAATCTGGGTAGGTAGGTGATCATGTCCTCTAGACAACAATCAAATCTGGGTAGGTAGGTGATCATGTCCTCTAGACAACAATCAAATCTGGGTAGGTAGGTGATCATGTCCTCTAGACAACAATCAAATCTGGGTAGGTAGGTGATCATGTCCTCTAGACAACAATCAAATCTGGGTAGGTAGGTGATCATGTCCTCTAGACAACAATCAAATCTGGGTAGGTAGGTGATCATGTCCTTCAGACAACAATCAAATCTGGGTAGGTAGGTGATCATGTCCTCTAGACAACAATCAAATCTGGGTAGGTAGGTGATCATGTCCTTCAGACAACAATCAAATCTGGGTAGGTAGGTGATCATGTCCTCTAGACAACAATCAAATCTGGGTAGGTAGGTGATCATGTCCTTCAGACAACAATCAAATCTGGGTAGGTAGGTGATCATGTCCTCTAGACAACAATCAAATCTGGGTAGGTAGGTGATCATGTCCTCTAGACAACAATCAAATCTGGGTAGGTAGGTGATCATGTCCTCTAGACAACAATCAAATCTGGGTAGGTAGGTGATCATGTCCTCCAGACAGCAATCAAATCTGGGTAGGTAGGTGATCATGTCCTCCAGACAACAATCAAATCTGGGTAGGTAGGTGATCATGTCCTCTAGACAACAATCAAATCTGGGTAGGTAGGTGATCATGTCCTCTAGACAACAATCAAATCTGGGTAAGTAGGTGATCATGTCCTCTAGACAACAATCAAATCTGGGTAGGTAGGTGATCATGTCCTCTAGACAACAATCAAATCTGGGTAGGTAGGTGATCATGTCCTCCAGACAACAATCAAATCTGGGTAGGTAGGTGATCATGTCCTCTACACAACAATCAAATCTGGGTAGGTAGGTGATCATGTCCTCTAGACAACAATCAAATCTGGGTAGGTAGGTGATCATGTCCTCTAGACAACAATCAAATCTGGGTAGGTAGGTGATCATGTCCTCTAGACAACAATCAAATCTGGGTAGGTAGGTGATCATGTCCTCCAGACAACAATCAAATCTGGGTAGGTAGGTGATCATGTCCTCTAGACAACAATCAAATCTGGGTAGGTAGGTGATCATGTCCTCTAGACAACAATCAAATCTGGGTAGGTAGGTGATCACGTCCTCTAGACAACAATCAAATCTGGGTAGGTAGGTGATCACGTCCTCTAGACAATAATCAAATCTGGGTAGGTAGGTGATCATGTCCTCTAGACAACAATCAAATCTGGGTAGGTAGGTGATCATGTCCTCTAGACAACAATCAAATCTGGATAGGTAGGTGATCATGTCCTCTAGACAACAATCAAATCTGGGTAGGTAGGTGATCATGTCCTCTAGACAACAATCAAATCTGGGTAGGTAGGTGATCATGTCCTCTAGACAACAATCAAATCTGGGTAGGTAGGTGATCATGTCCTCTAGACAACAATCAAATCTGGGTAGGTAGGTGATCATGTCCTCTAGACAACAATCAAATCTGGGTAGGTAGGTGATCATGTCCTCTAGACAACAATCAAATCTGGGTAGGTAGGTGATCATGTCCTCCAGACAACAATCAAATCTGGGTAGGTAGGTGATCATGTCCTCTAGACAACAATCAAATCTGGGTAGGTAGGTGATCATCTCCTCTAGACAACAATCAAATCTGGATAGGTAGGTGATCATGTCCTCTAGACAACAATCAAATCTGGGTAGGTAGGTGATCATGTCCTCTAGACAACAATCAAATCTAGGTAGGTAGGTGATCATGTCCTCTAGACAACAATCAAATCTGGGTAGGTAGGTGATCATGTCCTCCAGACAACAATCAAATCTGGGTAGGTAGGTGATCATGTCCTCTAGACAACAATCAAATCTGGATAGGTAAGTGATCATGTCCTCTAGACAACAATCAAATCTGGGTAGGTAGGTGATCATGTCCTCTAGACAACAATCAAATCTGGGTAGGTAGGTGATCATGTCCTCTAGACAACAATCAAATCTGGGTAGGTAGGTGATCATGTCCTCTAGACAACAATCAAATCTGGGTAGGTAGGTGATCATGTCCTCCAGAAAACAATCAAATCTGGGTAGGTAGGTGATCATGTCCTCTAGACAACAATCAAATCTGGATAGGTAGGTGATCATGTCCTCTAGACAACAATCAAATCTGGGTAGGTAGGTGATCATGTCCTCTAGACAACAATCAAATCTGGGTAGGTAGGTGATCATGTCCTCTAGACAACAATCAAATCTGGGTAGGTAGGTGATCATGTCCTCCAGACAACAATCAAATCTGGGTAGGTAGGTGATCATGTCCTCCAGACAACAATCAAATCTGGGTAGGTAGGTGATCATGTCCTCTAGACAACAATCAAATCTGGGTAGGTAGGTGATCATGTCCTCTAGACAACAATCAAATCTGGGTAGGTAGGTGATCATGTCCTCTAGACAACAATCAAATCTGGGTAGGTAGGTGATCATGTCCTCTAGACAACAATCAAATCTGGGTAGGTAGGTGATCATGTCCTCCAGACAACAATCAAATCTGGGTAGGTAGGTGATCATGTCCTCTAGACAACAATCAAATCTGGGTAGGTAGGTGATCATGTCCTCTACACAACAATCAAATCTGGGTAGGTAGGTGATCATGTCCTCCAGACAACAATCAAATCTGGGTAGGTAGGTGATCATGTCCTCCAGACAACAATCAAATCTGGGTAGGTAGGTGATCATGTCCTCTAGACAACAATCAAATCTGGGTAGGTAGGTGATCATGTCCTCCAGACAACAATCAAATCTGGGTAGGTAGGTGATCATGTCCTCTAGACAACAATCAAATCTGGGTAGGTAGGTGATCATGTCCTCCAGACAACAATCAAATCTGGGTAGGTAGGTGATCATGTCCTCTAGACAACAATCAAATCTGGGTAGGTAGGTGATCATGTCCTCTAGACAACAATCAAATCTGGGTAGGTAGGTGATCATGTCCTCTAGACAACAATCAAATCTGGGTAGGTAGGTGATCATGTCCTCTAGACAACAATCAAATCTGGGTAGGTAGGTGATCATGTCCTCCAGAAAACAATCAAATCTGGGTAGGTAGGTGATCATGTCCTCTAGACAACAATCAAATCTGGATAGGTAGGTGATCATGTCCTCTAGACAACAATCAAATCTGGGTAGGTAGGTGATCATGTCCTCTAGACAACAATCAAATCTGGGTAGGTAGGTGATCATGTCCTCTAGACAACAATCAAATCTGGGTAGGTAGGTGATCATGTCCTCCAGACAACAATCAAATCTGGGTAGGTAGGTGATCATGTCCTCCAGACAACAATCAAATCTGGGTAGGTAGGTGATCATGTCCTCTAGACAACAATCAAATCTGGGTAGGTAGGTGATCATGTCCTCTAGACAACAATCAAATCTGGGTAGGTAGGTGATCATGTCCTCTAGACAACAATCAAATCTGGGTAGGTAGGTGATCATGTCCTCTAGACAACAATCAAATCTGGGTAGGTAGGTGATCATGTCCTCCAGACAACAATCAAATCTGGGTAGGTAGGTGATCATGTCCTCTAGACAACAATCAAATCTGGGTAGGTAGGTGATCATGTCCTCTAGACAACAATCAAATCTGGGTAGGTAGGTGATCATGTCCTCCAGACAACAATCAAATCTGGGTAGGTAGGTGATCATGTCCTCCAGACAACAATCAAATCTGGGTAGGTAGGTGATCATGTCCTCTAGACAACAATCAAATCTGGGTAGGTAGGTGATCATGTCCTCCAGACAACAATCAAATCTGGGTAGGTAGGTGATCATGTCCTCTAGACAACAATCAAATCTGGGTAGGTAGGTGATCATGTCCTCCAGACAACAATCAAATCTGGGTAGGTAGGTGATCATGTCCTCTAGACAACAATCAAATCTGGGTAGGTAGGTGATCATGTCCTCTAGACAACAATCAAATCTGGATAGGTAGGTGATCATGTCCTCTAGACAACAATCAAATCTGGGTAGGTAGGTGATCATGTCCTCTAGACAACAATCAAATCTGGGTAGGTAGGTGATCATGTCCTCTAGACAACAATCAAATCTGGGTAGGTAGGTGATCATGTCCTCTAGACAACAATCAAATCTGGGTAGGTAGGTGATCATGTCCTCTAGACAACAATCAAATCTGGGTAGGTAGGTGATCATGTCCTCTAGACAACAATCAAATCTGGGTAGGTAGGTGATCATCTCCTCCAGACAACAATCAAATCTGGGTAGGTAGGTGATCATGTCCTCTAGACAACAATCAAATCTGGGTAGGTAGGTGATCATGTCCTCTAGACAACAATCAAATCTAGGTAGGTAGGTGATCATGTCCTCTAGACAACAATCAAATCTGGGTAGGTAGGTGATCATGTCCTCCAGACAACAATCAAATCTGGGTAGGTAGGTGATCATGTCCTCTAGACAACAATCAAATCTGGGTAGGTAGGTGATCATGTCCTCTAGACAACAATCAAATCTGGGTAGGTAGGTGATCATGTCCTCTAGACAACAATCAAATCTGGGTAGGTAGGTGATCATGTCCTCTAGACAACAATCAAATCTGGGTAGGTAGGTGATCATGTCCTCTAGACAACAATCAAATCTGGGTAGGTAGGTGATCATGTCCTCCAGAAAACAATCAAATCTGGGTAGGTAGGTGATCATGTCCTCTAGACAACAATCAAATCTGGATAGGTAGGTGATCATGTCCTCTCAACAACAATCAAATCTGGGTAGGTAGGTGATCATGTCCTCTAGACAACAATCAAATCTGGGTAGGTAGGTGATCATGTCCTCTAGACAACAATCAAATCTGGGTAGGTAGGTGATCATGTCCTCCAGAAAACAATCAAATCTGGGTAGGTAGGTGATCATGTCCTCCAGACAACAATCAAATCTGGGTAGGTAGGTGATCATGTCCTCTAGACAACAATCAAATCTGGGTAGGTAGGTGATCATGTCCTCTAGACAACAATCAAATCTGGGTAGGTAGGTGATCATGTCCTCTAGACAACAATCAAATCTGGGTAGGTAGGTGATCATGTCCTCTAGACAACAATCAAATCTGGGTAGGTAGGTGATCATGTCCTCCAGACAACAATCAAATCTGGGTAGGTAGGTGATCATGTCCTCTAGACAACAATCAAATCTGGGTAGGTAGGTGATCATGTCCTCTAGACAACAATCAAATCTGGGTAGGTAGGTGATCATGTCCTCTAGACAACAATCAAATCTGGGTAGGTAGGTGATCATGTCCTCCAGACAACAATCAAATCTGGGTAGGTAGGTGATCATGTCCTCTAGACAACAATCAA
This sequence comes from Bathymodiolus brooksi, assembly GCA_963680875.1. Taxonomy (NCBI): domain Eukaryota; kingdom Metazoa; phylum Mollusca; class Bivalvia; order Mytilida; family Modiolidae; genus Bathymodiolus; species Bathymodiolus brooksi. Next base: position 14,684,276 of record OY804588.1, on the reverse strand, counting down.
ATCTGGGTAGGTAGGTGATCATGTCCTCCAGACAACAATCAAATCTGGGTAGGTAGGTGATCATGTCCTCTAGACAACAATCAAATCTGGGTAGGTAGGTGATCATGTCCTCCAGACAACAATCAAATCTGGGTAGGTAGGTGATCATGTCCTCTAGACAACAATCAAATCTGGGTAGGTAGGTGATCATGTCCTCTAGACAACAATCAAATCTGGATAGGTAGGTGATCATGTCCTCTAGACAACAATCAAATCTGGGTAGGTAGGTGATCATGTCCTCTAGACAACAATCAAATCTGGGTAGGTAGGTGATCATGTCCTCTAGACAACAATCAAATCTGGGTAGGTAGGTGATCATGTCCTCTAGACAACAATCAAATCTGGGTAGGTAGGTGATCATGTCCTCTAGACAACAATCAAATCTGGGTAGGTAGGTGATCATGTCCTCTAGACAACAATCAAATCTGGGTAGGTAGGTGATCATGTCCTCCAGACAACAATCAAATCTGGGTAGGTAGGTGATCATGTCCTCTAGACAACAATCAAATCTGGATAGGTAGGTGATCATGTCCTCTAGACAACAATCAAATCTGGATAGGTAGGTGGTCATGTCCTCTAGACAACAATCAAATCTGGGTAGGTAGGTGATCATGTCCTCTAGACAACAATCAAATCTAGGTAGGTAGGTGATCATGTCCTCTAGACAACAATCAAATCTGGGTAGGTAGGTGATCATGTCCTCCAGACAACAATCAAATCTGGGTAGGTAGGTGATCATGTCCTCTAGACAACAATCAAATCTGGGTAAGTAGGTGATCATGTCCTCCAGACAACAATCAAATCTGGGTAGGTAGGTGATCATGTCCTCTAGACAACAATCAAATCTGGGTAGGTAGGTGATCATGTCCTCCAGACAACAATCAAATCTGGGTAGGTAGGTGATCATGTCCTCTAGACAACAATCAAATCTGGGTAGGTAGGTGATCATGTCCTCTAGACAACAATCAAATCTGGATAGGTAGGTGATCATGTCCTCTAGACAACAATCAAATCTGGGTAGGTAGGTGATCATGTCCTCTAGACAACAATCAAATCTGGGTAGGTAGGTGATCATGTCCTCTAGACAACAATCAAATCTGGGTAGGTAGGTGATCATGTCCTCTACACAACAATCAAATCTGGGTAGGTAGGTGATCATGTCCTCTAGACAACAATCAAATCTGGGTAGGTAGGTGATCATGTCCTCTAGACAACAATCAAATCTGGGTAGGTAGGTGATCATGTCCTCCAGACAACAATCAAATCTGGGTAGGTAGGTGATCATGTCCTCTAGACAACAATCAAATCTGGGTAGGTAGGTGATCATGTCCTCTAGACAACAATCAAATCTGGATAGGTAGGTGATCATGTCCTCTAGACAACAATCAAATCTGGGTAGGTAGGTGATCATGTCCTCTAGACAACAATCAAATCTAGGTAGGTAGGTGATCATGTCCTCTAGACAACAATCAAATCTGGGTAGGTAGGTGATCATGTCCTCCAGACAACAATCAAATCTGGGTAGGTAGGTGATCATGTCCTCTAGACAACAATCAAATCTGGGTAGGTAGGTGATCATGTACTCTAGACAACAATCAAATCTGGGTAGGTAGGTGATCATGTCCTCTAGACAACAATCAAATCTGGGTAGGTAGGTGATCATGTCCTCTAGACAACAATCAAATCTGGGTAGGTAGGTGATCATGTCCTCTAGACAACAATCAAATCTGGGTAGGTAGGTGATCATGTCCTCCAGAAAACAATCAAATCTGGGTAGGTAGGTGATCATGTCCTCTAGACAACAATCAAATCTGGGTAGGTAGGTGATCATGTCCTCTAGACAACAATCAAATCTGGGTAGGTAGGTGATCATGTCCTCCAGACAACAATCAAATCTGGGTAGGTAGGTGATCATGTCCTCCAGAAAACAATCAAATCTGGGTAGGTAGGTGATCATGTCCTCTAGACAACAATCAAATCTGGATAGGTAGGTGATCATGTCCTCTAGACAACAATCAAATCTGGGTAGGTAGGTGATCATGTCCTCTAGACAACAATCAAATCTGGGTAGGTAGGTGATCATGTCCTCTAGACAACAATCAAATCTGGGTAGGTAGGTGATCATGTCCTCTAGACAACAATCAAATCTGGGTAGGTAGGTGATCATGTCCTCTAGACAACAATCAAATCTGGGTAGGTAGGTGATCATGTCCTCCAGACAACAATCAAATCTGGGTAGGTAGGTGATCATGTCCTCTAGACAACAATCAAATCTGGGTAGGTAGGTGATCATGTCCTCTAGACAACAATCAAATCTGGATAGGTAGGTGATCATGTCCTCTAGACAACAATCAAATCTGGGTAGGTAGGTGATCATGTCCTCTAGACAACAATCAAATCTAGGTAGGTAGGTGATCATGTCCTCTAGACAACAATCAAATCTGGGTAGGTAGGTGATCATGTCCTCCAGACAACAATCAAATCTGGGTAGGTAGGTGATCATGTCCTCTAGACAACAATCAAATCTGGGTAGGTAGGTGATCATGTCCTCTAGACAACAATCAAATCTGGGTAGGTAGGTGATCATGTCCTCTAGACAACAATCAAATCTGGGTAGGTAGGTGATCATGTCCTCTAGACAACAATCAAATCTGGGTAGGTAGGTGATCATGTCCTCTAGACAACAATCAAATCTGGGTAGGTAGGTGATCATGTCCTCCAGAAAACAATCAAATCTGGGTAGGTAGGTGATCATGTCCTCTAGACAACAATCAAATCTGGATAGGTAGGTGATCATGTCCTCTAGACAACAATCAAATCTGGGTAGGTAGGTGATCATGTCCTCTAGACAACAATCAAATCTGGGTAGGTAGGTGATCATGTCCTCTAGACAACAATCAAATCTGGGTAGGTAGGTGATCATGTCCTCCAGACAACAATCAAATCTGGGTAGGTAGGTGATCATGTCCTCCAGACAACAATCAAATCTGGGTAGGTAGGTGATCATGTCCTCTAGACAACAATCAAATCTAGGTAGGTAGGTGATCATGTCCTCTAGACAACAATCAAATCTGGGTAGGTAGGTGATCATGTCCTCCAGACAACAATCAAATCTGGGTAGGTAGGTGATCATGTCCTCTAGACAACAATCAAATCTGGGTAGGTAGGTGATCATGTCCTCTAGACAACAATCAAATCTGGGTAGGTAGGTGATCATGTCCTCTAGACAACAATCAAATCTGGGTAGGTAGGTGATCATGTCCTCTAGACAACAATCAAATCTGGGTAGGTAGGTGATCATGTCCTCTAGACAACAATCAAATCTGGGTAGGTAGGTGATCATGTCCTCCAGAAAACAATCAAATCTGGGTAGGTAGGTGATCATGTCCTCTAGACAACAATCAAATCTGGATAGGTAGGTGATCATGTCCTCTAGACAACAATCAAATCTGGGTAGGTAGGTGATCATGTCCTCTAGACAACAATCAAATCTGGGTAGGTAGGTGATCATGTCCTCTAGACAACAATCAAATCTGGGTAGGTAGGTGATCATGTCCTCCAGACAACAATCAAATCTGGGTAGGTAGGTGATCATGTCCTCCAGACAACAATCAAATCTGGGTAGGTAGGTGATCATGTCCTCTAGACAACAATCAAATCTGGGTAGGTAGGTGATCATGTCCTCTAGACAACAATCAAATCTGGGTAGGTAGGTGATCATGTCCTCCAGACAACAATCAAATCTGGGTAGGTAGGTGATCATGTCCTCTAGACAACAATCAAATCTGGGTAGGTAGGTGATCATGTCCTCTAGACAACAATCAAATCTGGGTAGGTAGGTGATCATGTCCTCCAGACAACAATCAAATCTGGGTAGGTAGGTGATCATGTCCTCCAGACAACAATCAAATCTGGGTAGGTAGGTGATCATGTCCTCTAGACAACAATCAAATCTGGGTAGGTAGGTGATCATGTCCTCTAGACAACAATCAAATCTGGGTAGGTAGGTGATCATGTCCTCTAGACAACAATCAAATCTGGGTAGGTAGGTGATCATGTCCTCTAGACAACAATCAAATCTGGGTAGGTAGGTGATCATGTCCTCCAGACAACAATCAAATCTGGGTAGGTAGGTGATCATGTCCTCTAGACAACAATCAAATCTGGGTAGGTAGGTGATCATGTCCTCTAGACAACAATCAAATCTGGGTAGGTAGGTGATCATGTCCTCTAGACAACAATCAAATCTGGGTAGGTAGGTGATCATGTCCTCTAGACAACAATCAAATCTGGGTAGGTAGGTGATCATGTCCTCTAGACAACAATCAAATCTGGGTAGGTAGGTGATCATGTCCTCCAGACAACAATCAAATCTGGGTAGGTAGGTGATCATGTCCTCTAGACAACAATCAAATCTGGGTAGGTAGGTGATCATGTCCTCTAGACAACAATCAAATCTGGGTAGGTAGGTGATCATGTCCTCTAGACAACAATCAAATCTGGGTAGGTAGGTGATCATGTCCTCTAGACAACAATCAAATCTGGGTAGGTAGGTGATCATGTCCTCTAGACAACAATCAAATCTGGATAGGTAGGTGATCATGTCCTCTAGACAACAATCAAATCTGGGTAGGTAGGTGATCATGTCCTCTAGACAACAATCAAATCTGGGTAGGTAGGTGATCATGTCCTCTAGACAACAATCAAATCTGGGTAGGTAGGTGATCATGTCCTCTAGACAACAATCAAATCTGGGTAGGTAGGTGATCATGTCCTCTAGACAACAATCAAATCTGGGTAGGTAGGTGATCATGTCCTCTAGACAACAATCAAATCTGGGTAGGTAGGTGATCATGTCCTCCAGACAACAATCAAATCTGGGTAGGTAGGTGATCATGTCCTCTAGACAACAATCAAATCTGGGTAGGTAGGTGATCATGTCCTCTAGACAACAATCAAATCTGGATAGGTAGGTGATCATGTCCTCTAGACAACAATCAAATCTGGGTAGGTAGGTGATCATGTCCTCTAGACAACAATCAAATCTAGGTAGGTAGGTGATCATGTCCTCTAGACAACAATCAAATCTGGGTAGGTAGGTGATCATGTCCTCCAGACAACAATAAAATCTGGGTAGGTAGGTGATCATGTCCTCTAGACAACAATCAAATCTGGGTAGGTAGGTGATCATGTCCTCTAGACAACAATCAAATCTGGGTAGGTAGGTGATCATGTCCTCTAGACAACAATCAAATCTGGGTAGGTAGGTGATCATGTCCTCTAGACAACAATCAAATCTGGGTAGGTAGGTGATCATGTCCTCTAGACAACAATCAAATCTGGGTAGGTAGGTGATCATGTCCTCCAGAAAACAATCAAATCTGGGTAGGTAGGTGATCATGTCCTCTAGACAACAATCAAATCTGGGTAGGTAGGTGATCATGTCCTCTAGACAACAATCAAATCTGGGTAGGTAGGTGATCATGTCCTCCAGACAACAATCAAATCTGGGTAGGTAGGTGATCATGTCCTCCAGAAAACAATCAAATCTGGGTAGGTAGGTGATCATGTCCTCTAGACAACAATCAAATCTGGGTAGGTAGGTGATCATGTCCTCTAGACAACAATCAAATCTGGGTAGGTAGGTGATCATGTCCTCTAGACAACAATCAAATCTGGGTAGGTAGGTGATCATGTCCTCTAGACAACAATCAAATCTGGATAGGTAGGTGATCATGTCCTCTAGACAACAATCAAATCTGGGTAGGTAGGTGATCATGTCCTCTAGACAACAATCAAATCTGGGTAGGTAGGTGATCATGTCCTCTAGACAACAATCAAATCTGGGTAGGTAGGTGATCATGTCCTCCAGACAACAATCAAATCTGGGTAGGTAGGTGATCATGTCCTCCAGACAACAATCAAATCTGGGTAGGTAGGTGATCATGTCCTCCAGACAACAATCAAATCTGGGTAGGTAGGTGATCATGTCCTCTAGACAACAATCAAATCTGGGTAGGTAGGTGATCATGTCCTTCAGACAACAATCAAATCTGGATAGGTAGGTGATCATGTCCTCTAGACAACAATCAAATCTGGGTAGGTAGGTGATCATGTCCTCTAGACAACAATCAAATCTGGGTAGGTAGGTGATCATGTCCTCTAGACAACAATCAAATCTGGGTAGGTAGGTGATCATGTCCTCTAGACAACAATCAAATCTGGGTAGGTAGGTGATCATGTCCTCTAGACAACAATCAAATCTGGGTAGGTAGGTGATCATGTCCTCCAGACAGCAATCAAATCTGGGTAGGTAGGTGATCATGTCCTCTAGACAACAATCAAATCTGGGTAGGTAGGTGATCATGTCCTCCAGACAACAATCAAATCTGGGTAGGTAGGTAATCATGTCCTCTAGACAACAATCAAATCTGGGTAGGTAGGTGATCATGTCCTCCAGACAACAATCAAATCTGGGTAGGTAGGTGATCATGTCCTCTAGACAACAATCAAATCTGGGTAGGTAGGTGATCATGTCCTCCAGAAAACAATCAAATCTGGGTAGGTAGGTGATCATGTCCTCTAGACAACAATCAAATCTGGGTAGGTAGGTGATCATGTCCTCTAGACAACAATCAAATCTCGGTAGGTAGGTGATCATGTCCTCTAGACAACAATCAAATCTGGGTAGGTAGGTGATCATGTCCTCCAGACAACAAACAAATCTGGGTAGGTAGGTGATCATGTCCTCCAGACAACAATCAAATCTGGGTAGGTAGGTGATCATGTCCTCCAGACAACAATCAAATCTGGGTAGGTAGGTGATCATGTCCTCTAGACAACAATCAAATCTGGGTAGGTAGGTGATCATGTCCTCTAGACAACAATCAAATCTGGGTAGGTAGGTGATCATGTCCTCTAGACAACAATCAAATCTGGGTAGGTAGGTGATCATGTCTAGACAACAATCAAATCTGGGTAGGTAGGTGATCATGTCCTCTAGACAACAATCAAATCTGGGTAGGTAGGTGATCATGTCCTCTAGACAACAATCAAATCTGGGTAGGTAGGTGATCATGTCCTCTAAACAACAATCAAATCTGGGTAGGTAGGTGATCATGTCCTCTAGACAACAATCAAATCTGGGTAGGTAGGTGATCATGTCCTCTAGACAACAATCAAATCTGGGTAGGTAGGTGATCATGTCCTCTAGACAACAATCAAATCTGGGTAGGTAGGTGATCATGTCCTCTAGACAACAATCAAATCTGGGTAGGTAGGTGATCATGTCCTCTAGACAACAATCAAATCTGGGTAGGTAGGTGATCATGTCCTCCAGACAACAATCAAATCTGGGTAGGTAGGTGATCATGTCCTTCAGACAACAATCAAATCTGGGTAGGTAGGTGATCATGTCCTCTAGACAACAATCAAATCTGGGTAGGTAGGTGATCATGTCCTCTAGACAACAATCAAATCTGGGTAGGTAGGTGATCATGTCCTCTAGACAACAATCAAATCTGGGTAGGTAGGTGATCATGTCCTCTAGACAACAATCAAATCTGGGTAGGTAGGTGATCATGTCCTCTAGACAACAATCAAATCTAGGTAGGTAGGTGATCATGTCCTCTAGACAACAATCAAATCTGGGTAGGTAGGTGATCATGTCCTCTAGACAACAATCAAATCTGGGTAGGTAGGTGATCATGTCCTCTAGACAACAATCAAATCTGGGTAGGTAGGTGATCATGTCCTCTAGACAACAATCAAATCTGGGTAGGTAGGTGATCATGTCCTCCAGACAACAATCAAATCTGGGTAGGTAGGTGATCATGTCCTCTAGACAACAATCAAATCTGGGTAGGTAGGTGATCATATCCTCCAGACAACAATCAAATCTGGGTAGGTAGGTGATCATGTCCTCCAGACAACAATCAAATCTGGGTAGGTAGTAGATCATGTCCTCCAGACAACAATCAAATCTGGGTAGGTAGGTGATCATGTCCTCCAGACAACAATCAAATCTGGGTAGGTAGGTGATCATGTCATCCAGACAACAATCAAATCTGGGTAGGTAGGTAATCATGTCCTCCAGACAACAATCAAATCTGGGTAGGTAGGTGATCATGTCCTCTAGACAACAATCAAATCTGGGTAGGTAGGTGATCATGTCCTCCAGACAACAATCAAATCTGGGTAGGTAGGTGATCATGTCCTCCAGACAACAATCAAATCTGGGTAGGTAGGTGATCATGTCCTCTAGACAACAATCAAATCTGGGTAGGTAGGTGATCATGTCCTCTAGACAACAATCAAATCTGGGTAGGTAGGTGATCATGTCTAGACAACAATCAAATCTGGGTAGGTAGGTGATCATGTCCTCTAGACAACAATCAAATCTGGGTAGGTAGGTAATCATGTCCTCTAGACAACAATCAAATCTGGGTAGGTAGGTGATCATGTCCTCTAGACAACAATCAAATCTGGGTAGGTAGGTGATCATGTCCTCTAAACAACAATCAAATCTGGGTAGGTAGGTGATCATGTCCTCTAGACAACAATCAAATCTGGGTAGGTAGGTGATCATGTCCTCTAGACAACAATCAAATCTGGGTAGGTAGGTGATCATGTCCTCTAGACAACAATCAAATCTGGGTAGGTAGGTGATCATGTCCTCCAGACAACAATCAAATCTGGGTAGGTAGGTGATCATGTCCTTCAGACAACAATCAAATCTGGGTAGGTAGGTGATCATGTCCTCTAGACAACAATCAAATCTGGGTAGGTAGGTGATCATGTCCTCTAGACAACAATCAAATCTGGGTAGGTAGGTGATCATGTCCTCTAGACAACAATCAAATCTGGGTAGGTAGGTGATCATGTCCTCTAGACAACAATCAAATCTGGGTAGGTAGGTGATCATGTCCTCTAGACAACAATCAAATCTAGGTAGGTAGGTGATCATGTCCTCTAGACAACAATCAAATCTGGGTAGGTAGGTGATCATGTCCTCTAGACAACAATCAAATCTGGGTAGGTAGGTGATCATGTCTTCTAGACAACAATCAAATCTGGGTAGGTAGGTGATCATGTCCTCTAGACAACAATCAAATCTGGGTAGGTAGGTGATCATGTCCTCCAGACAACAATCAAATCTGGGTAGGTAGGTGATCATGTCCTCTAGACAACAATCAAATCTGGGTAGGTAGGTGATCATATCCTCCAGACAACAATCAAATCTGGGTAGGTAGGTGATCATGTCCTCCAGACAACAATCAAATCTGGGTAGGTAGTAGATCATGTCCTCCAGACAACAATCAAATCTGGGTAGGTAGGTGATCATGTCCTCCAGACAACAATCAAATCTGGGTAGGTAGGTGATCATGTCCTCCAGACAACAATCAAATCTGGGTAGGTAGGTAATCATGTCCTCCAGACAACAATCAAATCTGGGTAGGTAGGTGATCATGTCCTCTAGACAACAATCAAATCTGGGTAGGTAGGTGATCATGTCCTCTAGACAACAATCAAATCTGGGTAGGTAGGTGATCATGTCCTCTAGACAGCAATCAAATCTGGGTAGGTAGGTGATCATGTCCTCCAGACAACAATCAAATCTGGGTAGGTAGGTGATCATGTCCTCTAGACAACAATCAAATCTGGGTAGGTAGGTGATCATGTCCTCTAGACAACAATCAAATCTGGGTAGGTAGGTGATCATGTCCTCTAGACAACAATCAAATCTGGGTAGGTAGGTGATCATGTCCTCCAGACAACAATCAAATCTGGGTAGGTAGGTGATCATGTCCTCCAGACAACAATCAAATCTGGGTAGGTAGGTGATCATGTCCTCTAGACAACAATCAAATCTCGGTAGGTAGGTGATCATGTCCTCTAGACAACAATCAAATCTGGGTAGGTAGGTGATCATGTCCTCTAGACAACAATCAAATCTGGGTAGGTAGGTGATCATGTCCTCTAGACAACAATCAAATCTGGGTAGGTAGGTGATCATGTCCTCCAGACAACAATCAAATCTGGGTAGGTAGGTGATCATGTCCTCCAGACAACAATCAAATCTGGGTAGGTAGGTGATCATGTCCTCTAGACAACAATCAATTCTGAAAACTTTTCCTACTAATATCAGGTATGATTCTGGTAAGAAAACAAAAATAGCTGAAAATCAATGAAAAATAGCTGAAAACCATGATATGCACCATCTTTCAAAAGGTCCATTTTTTACACCTATTTTGATCATGTCCGTCAACTTTCAGGAAAACAAAAATTCAGAGGAAGATAGCTCGTGCTAAAATCAGTTATATAGCTGAAAAAATATCATCCCTGTAATATCATAATCATTAAAAAATCAAAAATCCACAAACAAAACTTGTCTATCGTGCTTTAGGAACTCAGAATAAATATATGTTACACATTATTACATGTCATGTCAGAGTACAAAACAATCATCTATAATCACGACAGCACGCAGAATTACATGTTACCCTCGATGGCACACGGAATTACATGTTACCCTCGTGTAATCATTTAAACCAATTATTTTTTATTCTTACAAACTCTGTTATCATCTGGAAACAAGTAGGATAAGAAATACAATACCATGCTTAAATCTTAGCTTTTTTATTTTACAAAATCCTTTTTTAATTAATAATCATCAAGATATCTTTCGATTCTTGTTCAACAATCTGTTCTGTCATTTAAAATCAATGTTAAGCATGCTCAATGTAAAACCTGGACTAGATATCTGACATTATATTTAATGATATTACTCAAATGTCTTGTAATTTAATAAGATGTTAACGTAACTCAACAGACAAGAATGAAATCAACATTATAACGAGACTATCAAACACCAAAAACAAAAGGAACCTGTAACAAAAGCACAGGGGGTTATGGTGTTTAACGCCATTTTGAACAATATTTCAGTTATATCATGGCGGTCAGTTTTAATGGTGGAGGAAACCGGAGGACCCGAAGAAAACTACCAATCTGCTGCAAGTCAATGACAATCTTTATGACATAATGTTGTATCGAGTACACCCCATCTGAGCGCGATTCGAACTCACAATGTTAGTGGTGATAAGCCCTGTTTTCATAGGTAGTTGTAAATCCAATTACCATACGATCACGGAAACGAAGGCCCTTAACAAAAGCAGAATATCACAGAATAGACCTTTTGCACATTAGCGATTTGATTCCAAAATAAGTTCTTTTCCTTACCTGATGAAAGTTATGCCAGAAATGTGTCGTGTGCAATAAATTTGATATCAACATTTTTATTATTGTATAGAAGGAATTGTACCAACAAAAGTTTATTTGTAACAACATATTAAACATTTTTAGTAAAACAAAACTTTGTAGACTAAATATTTACAAATCAGGACGGCTTACTGACAGTGTCTGTGTAAGATAAAAATATCTAGTATTTATATTTGTGTTATAATTCTGTGAATACAACTGTGATATGGAATTGTTTATTCATGTAATCTGCTTTTTATATCACAACATTAACATTTGATGGGAAATTAAATTGAAAACCAAAATATTTGGCATTTTTCATCAAAACAAATATTTGGCACTTTTCATCAAAAACACTTTGTAAAAATTAAATAACTGCAGTTATGATGTTTGAGAGACTTTCAAAAATAAGGTTATTGTTTTTATGGGTAATGTCATACTGTGTTCCATGTCACACTGACTGATAATTTTCAGTATCTGAAACAGTCTGAAAACATCACTCAGTGAGATCAACGGAAAAATATATAAATTACTAATAGCAGGTCTTATCTACATGTATTCCAGTGTTTGCCCTACTTCTTTTCATCTATTTGCCCGAAAGCCAAATTTAGAAAAAAAAATCTATTTATTCATACAAATTCTTTCATAATTTTCACTTGTCCGAATCAAGTTTTACCTGTCCCGGTCTTCGGGCAAGTGGGTTAGCGCGAAGACTGGTATTCACAAACAAAAACTGCTTTATAAATCACCAGAATATATTTCTCTTACATGCTAACTCTTAACAGCAGAAAGTCAGAAAGTACATGTATGTCTCTGGAAGAGACAGGGGGTGGTTAACAGTAATAGAAGAGTAAAAAATCTGTGCTAAACAGAAAACAATCACCTTAGCATTAATTTGACCTTCAAATAACTTTTGGGTTATTTCTTGTTATTTCTTGTTTTTCCTGTTGTTTTCTTTTTCTTCTTTAATTAATTTTTTTTTTTTTTTGTGTGTTTTGTTTTGTATTTATTTTTTTTTATTTTGTTAGTTTTTTTTGTTTTTTTTTTGTTTGTTATTTTTTTTGGGGGGAAGGGGGGGGGGAGTCATTTGGCAAACAATTTCTTAAAGTGATCAACCTGCTTCTACTAAATTACTACTCGTAGTAAATAAGGCTACTGATTAACTTGAATACTTGGCATATCTAGATTTTGTTACAGCCTAACAGTATAAAGGTCCTACTACCATTATCATGTCAATAATAACTACAACTATTATAGTACATCTGTAAGATATGTAACAAAATTGTGTATCGTCCAAAATACAATTTACTAATTATTACAACATGTGTTACATACACTATAAAACACGTGAGCTACAATCATTAAAAAGTGGTTTACCAGTGCATGTGTTTGTAGGGCTTGCCAAGTCACACGTCTTCACATCCAATTTGTTTTTTTCTCCATCATCCGAGTAAGTGCTTGTGATGCTTGTGTAATATACAATGAATTCATCATACCATTATCTGAAAAAGACATCTTTTTTTTACTACACTGTACATTGTAAATTGTTGAGAGCCAGCCTATTCTGTTGGAACCAAAACAAAATTCTTGCCAAAGAATAGAAAACACAGAGGGATGAGGGTTATGGTGCTTCATGCCAATTTCAACAATATTTCTGTTATATTGTGGTGGTTTAGTTTTATTGGTGAAGGAAACCAGGGTGCCTTGGAGAAAACCACCGACTTATCGAAAGTCACTGACAAACTTTATCACATAATGTTGTATCGAGTACACCTGGCCTAAGCGGGATTTGAACTCACAACTTCAGTGGTGATAGGCACTGATAGCATAGGTAGTTGTAAATCCAACTACAATATGATCGCAACCTGAACCACGACAACCCTGAAAACAGGTCCAATCACAGGTCTCCATAATTACTTTTTTCAATCAGACAAGTTGCATTAATTTTACCTATCAGAAGGCAAATAATACTCATATGGTCAATAAAAATGTAAACCATCCCATTATTTGTATTTTTTACGTATCCCTCGGACAAGCACTTTTTTTTTTACTTGTCCAAAAAATCGAAATTAAGATTTTTTGGGAACAGTCAGATAAGCTTAAATATAGAGCCCTAGACAGATATAACCATGAAAACAACTATTAACTAGACAGATATAACCATGAAAACAACTATTAACTAGACAGATATAACCATGAAAACAACTATTAACTAGACAGATATAACCATGAAAACAACTATTAACTAGACAGATATAACCATGAAAACAACTATTAACTAGACACGACACCAATTTAATTGGGAGTAAACTGGTACCCTGTTCTTTACTGTCTGGTATAAACAATTTGATTGATGGACAATTTTAAATATTACTCTAATAATTCATTGTTGGTTAAAACTCTTGACTGTTAGCGATTTAGAACAATAAAATTTTGTATTCATTCTGCAAGGAAGTATATGAGATATAGTGCTTCCATTTGCTGAATTTCCACAATATTTACCATTCAATGAAGTTACCGGTACATGAACTTGTTGTCATTGGAGGTCATTTGGTTCCGTTTTTACCCATAATTCCATTGTATAACACAATTCTTTAGTAATTGAATTTAGAATTTCACAAAAAACGTAGGAACACCGTAATAGGCAGTAAATTACTGGAACATTGATGGATGGATACATACGATGACGTGAAGCGACGCAAAGTCAATATATTGTTCTGTTATATATGGCCATAAACAGATATTTTTAGAATGTTTTTCCTACATTTATAAAACATTAAAGATAATTTCTAACAATGAACCTTTTATGAAAACCATCAACAAATCAATTTTCAATGTAATTCAGAAAATGAATTTTTAACCTTAAACTGAAACATTTTAAAGTAGTATAAAAAAATAGATTTCAGGTTTATTTGATGGTGGTATATATGAAGAGGCCTGATTAAAGATTTAGAGGAGTGGTATCATTGGGGTATACTAATAATGTCCAATCAATTATGACAATATGAGCTGGGCATAGTCACATATTATTAACGTATTGATATGCTTATGGCATTACCGCCATGTCTCACAAAAATAATATTACGCTATAGTGACATGTTATGGGCATAGACGGATCCAATACTACCCACCCCATTTTCAAAGCAAAGGCTGAAGCCCCTATCCTCTTTCAAATAAATTTAATATACATTTTAAGATTCAGTATATCTAGAGGCAAGTTTTGCATGTGACATTCAATTTTGAACCTGGGGCAGTCGTGGTCGTGATCATCAGGTAGTTGGATTTATAACTATCTGTGCAATAAGTGCCTATTACCACTAACATTGTGAGTTCAAATCCCGCTCATGACAGGGTGTACTCAATACAACATTATGTGAAAAAGTTTGTCAGTGACTTGCAGCAGGTCAGTGGTTTTCTCCAGGTATTCCATTTTCCTCCACCAATAAAACTGACAGCCACGATACAACTGAAATATTATTAAAATGGAACTAAACACCATAAACCAAACAATAGAACCTTGTTGTGTCGTAGTAAAAAGGGAAGATTATTTTACTTTGATGTAATTCAGTAATCAAAATATTTGAAATAATTAAATTACAGCTTCATTTTACTACAAACAGACCAAATTTTTTACTTCAAATTTTCCAATGAAACAACCATTCAAAGTTTAAGATGATAAGGTTCAACTGTACTTTTTCTTCTATTTGACAAGATTTCGTTCATGACAAGTAAACAATAAATCACCAGTGTTTTATGGAGATTAACAACATTTTGTGTATTTTTTATTGATGATATAATAATGTTATTACCATTGTTCTGTATTCATTGTTAGATACTAATTTCCATGGTTATTCTACAATACAGTATCAGACTCCTGTGAATTTAACTAATAAAAGATATAAACTATAAAAATGGTAGAATGTGTCCATATAGAACAAGGATGACCCCGCTTCTTGCTACAGTAAACAGGGACATAACTCTAGATCAGAAAAATTGTTACAGTCCGAAAACGAACTTGCCCTTCATTTTATGGTTCCTGACCTTGTGTATAAATTTCAAATTATTTACTTAAGGGAAGCCAGACAGAGAGACGTATGTAAAATGTACATGGTTAAACTTAATTCCCCCTGTCCCCATCCCCAGCGGCATTATTGAAATATGCATAACTTGCATAATCAGTATAAATCGGTTGAAAGAAACATTTCACAGAAAAACACAGAACATATGTTAACTACTCGTTCCCATGCATTTAGATGCAGTTAAAATTTTAAGCTCATTTTGATTTATAATAAAGCAGTGATAGACAATTAAATACATTTCTATTTTAAGTAATGGCTGCCATCTTGAATGAATGGGGAAAACCACTGACAAACTTTATCACATAATGTTGTATTGAGTACACCTCGCTATGAGTGGAATTCAAGCTCACAACCTTAGTGGTGATAGGCACTGATTGCACAGGTAGTTGTAAATCCAACTACCATACGATCACAACCATGACAGGCTCTTATTTGACTTTCAAATCTTTTTACTTTGATCGTACCTGATGAAGGTTATTCCAGAAAAGCATTGTGCCATTAATGGGCTCTTATTTGACTTTCAAATCTTTTTACTTTGATCGTACCTGATGAAGGTTATTCCAGAAAAGCATTGTGCCACTAATGGGCTCTTATTTGACTTTCAAATCTTTTTACTTTGATCGTACCTGATGAAGGTTATTCCAGAAAAGCATTGTGCCACTAATGGGCTCTTATTTGACTTTCAAATCTTTTTACTTTGATCGTACCTGATGAAGGTTATTCCAGAAAAGCATTGTGCCACTAATGGGCTCTTATTTGACTTTCAAATCTTTTTACTTTGATCGTACCTGATGAAGGTTATTCCAGAAAAGCATTGTGCCACTAATAGGCTCTTATTTGACTTTCAAATCTTTTTACTTTGATCGTACCTGATGAAGGTTATTCCAGAAAAGCATTGTGCCACTAATGGGCTCTTATTTTACTTTGATCGTACCTGATGAAGGTTATTCCAGAAAAGCATTGTGGCACTAAAGTAGATATCTACTTTTTATTACGATCATGTCTATAATGTAATCTGGATGTCAAAAGTTGACTTAATCTTATTATCCTATCTGAAGGAAATAATTTGTTTAAAAAGTATTACAGTAACATAATTTGAGGCATCACGTTCTCATGCTTTTAATGTACATTGTAATATCAGTTTTCCCCCTTAACCTAAAAACCTTTATCTTCAGAAAATTGTAATATGAAAATTAAATAAACCAACTCAAAGATATTTTTACAACTTATTTATGATTAAAACTACTTACATACTTATGTTAAAGAGTGCTCCATACAAAACAGTGTTACTAATACAGTATTCCAGTGTTAGCAGTTACAAATCAACAGAATTCACACATTGCGATCTAACACAAAATTGTATAACGGGGACAATTTTACCACTCAGGATTTTTTAATCTCAGAGTATTAATACACAACAGGAGAGTCACATTAACATTAGACATTTTTTTTCTACTTTTGTATTACATCATGTTTACAACACCGAGAAAAAAAATCCTGAAAGCATTATCTCTCATCAGCTAAGCAAAATCAAAGCACAGTTGGAAAAAAAAACTTGACGAAAATATACACATCCTTATCATCACTGCACCGAAAGTTAAAAAATCACATCTGTATTTACACTTAAAAGAGAGAAAATAAAAATAAGCTGCCGAAAAAAATATATACCAAGAACTTTATATATTCTCCACGAAAATGAAACCACTGTATGAAAACGTGAAGCGAATCTACAAACAAAGTGTGTATTACTGTAAAAACTGTAAAAATGCCAATACTAAGTACATCTGCTTAACAAATGAATGGAATATTAGAGTAATAAAGAAGATATTCTAACCATACCACGACCACCGATTGTATTTAATTATTGATAATGTTAACATGAATCTCTTTAGTAATCAAATATCTGTCCTGGTTTACTGTTGTAAGATAGTAGACTGGTCACCTATAATTGATGTTTATATATACAAACTGTTTCAATATTTAATCTTTGCTTTATTATTATATGTTATTATATGTTATTTTTTTATTTATTTGTTTGTCATTAATTTTATTTAAATCTTTTTTGTTGTAGTTATGTTTATTTGTTTATTTTTTTGTTGTTGTAGTTATGTTTATTTGTTTATTTTTTTGTTGTAGTTATGTTTATTTGTTTATTTTTTTGTTGTAGTAGTTATGTTTATTTGTTTATTTTTTTTGTTGTTGTAGTTATGTTTATTTGTTTATTTTTGTTGTTGTTGTAGTTATGTTTATTTGTTTATTTTTTTGTTGTTGTAGTTATGTTTATTTGTTTATTTTTTTGTTGTTGTAGTTATGTTTATTTGTTTATATTTTTTGTTGCAAGGTAATTTGACTGACATTTTATTTTTATTTGAAGCAATGTGCTGTTGTACTTGACTATGATTGAATAATTTCACTGACATATTTCGATTTGAAGCCATGTGTTAAACTAATATAATAGTATAAAGTGTAATTTGATGGACATTTGTTTTATTGGAAGCCATATGCATGTGTTGAACTACTATAACTATAAGAGGTAATAATTTGATGGACATTTTGTTATTTAAAGCCATGTGTTGCACTTTGCACAACTATTGAATAATTTGACGGACATTTTTTTATTTGATACCATGTGTTGCGATTCTGTTGCAAATTGCTAAAACTGACTATCTGGTTAATTACATTTTACGAATGATTTTATGCTCGACATTTTTCACCGTGTATTGGCTTTTTTACACTTGTAGCGCTGTATGAGTCACTCGTATTGTGATAATTGCCTTCTGTGGTGACAACGGTCAACTACACAATCAGAAATGGTAATTCTGATAGGGCTCCAAATGGATTTAGCGTTAATTTCCTTTCATTCTACGAAATAAATGAAAAAGATTAAAAGAAATAGGGAAGACCATTTTATGGCCTTATGAACACGAGTCTCCCTGGAAAAATAAATGGTCAGGAACTATTACCATTGAGAATAATGGCTGATTACATCTAAAGATAAAGAATTATATAGATGACTATTTAGACATACAAGATTGTAATTATTTTTCTTTTCTGACATCTAATTATAATTAAAAATATGTAAATTAATGAAAAAATCTACATTTTTCACTGAAAGAAATTAAATACAACTTGAAACAAACATACTCAGAGTGATTATGTATTTGTGAGCTAGAGGTATCAATTTTTCCTTTTTCAAGGATTTTTCCATTAGATTTTGGAATTGTTTTTCCCTTTATCGCCATCCAAAACCAGAGAACTTCAAATCATTCTACCAAGAGAGGCATCATATATCACAATTTTTTTAATCTAATTTTAAATGAAAATAAATCTAGGAAACTGTGCACTGAACATTGTTTCTTCTGGAAGTCAATCATTCACTAATTAACCACAGCCTAATAACTTATAGGTGAGCCTATCCTATACAATAGAAAATTCTCCAGGAAATGGGAAATATTTCTATAATCAATCAGCATGTGCTAATTATTGAACTTGACACCCTTCAAGCAAAATGATGAACTTGTACCAACATAAACTGATATCTTAGCTACCAATAAACAAAGTACATCAATTGTGGCACAAGTCTTTTATGCCAATCATTCCTGACAATTCAATTTTTCTCTCAGAAAATAGGGAATTCCTATAGGTTTTAGATAAATGACTTATTGTGTTCATATATTACTCATACAATAACTCCAGGGACAATAAATAATATCACTTTAAATATGGAGGAGAGAGAGAGTGGGATAAAACGATGGTCAACAATCTCAGTTGTCAATGACCAGAAACTTCACATAACAAAGGAACAGAAACTTCACATAACAAAGGAACAGAAACTTCACATAACAAAGAGAAGACAATAATAGAAGCTACTAACTAGACGGGACAACAACAGAAACTAGAGAGAGACAAAAATAGGAGTTAAAGAGGATACCTAGAAGCTACCAAGGACAACAGAAGCTACCAAGGACAACAAAAGCTACCAAGGACAACAGAAACTACTGAGGACAACAGAAGCTACCGAGGACAACAGAAACTACCGAGGACAACAGAAGCTACCGAGGACAACGGAAGCTACCGAGGACAACGGAAGCTACAGAGGACAACAGAAGCTACAGAGGACAACAGAAACTACCGAGGTCAACAGAAGCTACCGAGGACAACAGAAGCTACCAAGGACAACAGAAGCTACCAAGGACAACAGAAGCTACCGAGGACAACAGAAGCTACCAAGGACAACAGAAGCTATCGAGGACAACAGAAGCTAAAATGGACAGCAAATGGTAGAGAGGACAATAACAGACGCTACAAAGGACAACAACAATAGATAGAGGAAACAACAGAAGCTATCCTGGAAAACAGAAGCTAAAGGATAACAGAAGATACAAAAAATGTAGATAACAGAATTTGCCCTGTGCCCGTCTGCTGTGGGATGCCCTGGGTCTGATGGCATGCGACATATCTGACATATTTCCTTGTAAAATATACCACCATTTTGTTTTCCTATAAAATCCTAGTTACTATTATATATATTTTCTTATAAATGCATGTTTAACACATGTTTCAAAGTAAATCAGCTTTACAGTCAGCCCCCCAACAGAGAATCTGAAAACTAAACCACACAGCAGCCATGGTAACCTTTGAACTCTTGTGTTATCACATGAATAATATCATACTCCACCTTACATTTTATCTAAGAATTGCTTTTTTAACCTACATTTAGTCACAGAACTTGTCAGAAGGGAATATACAAAAGGTAGCTTCTGTTCATGATATCAAAAATCAAAGATTATTTATCAGATTTCCCAGAACTTTTTGTGAGTCACTTTAGTTTAATGAATGCAATGATGAATCTGTCAAAGTTTTTTTTCTGCTCCATTCAATATTGAGATATGCATGGCATTTGTAATAAAAGACACTTATTGGAAGATCACAATTATTGATATATAACCCAGTGATTGACTTACGGTGTAATTTATTTATCATTAAGCTGAGGCATTTTATTTTTATCAATGTGATATCGAAACATATTTTTCTTAATGTCAGTGAGCCAAAATGTATGATTTTTTATATTACTTGGAAAATTTCGCTCATTTTTTTTTATTTCAACCTAATACATGCATGGCCGATTTGTCTTTTTCTATCAAGTGTGTATCTAGATTAAATTTTAAGTCTTGCTTTTTTTTAAATACAGTGGATCCTGTCTAATCCGACACACCAAGGGACCAGGGAAATGTGTCGGATTGTACAGGATGTCGGAATACTCAGGTTCTATTTTAGCTAACAGAAATATTTTTGGGACCATAAATTTTTGTCGGATGTCACTCACAGGATGTCAGAAAACTCAGGTGTCGGATTGCACAAGTTCCACTTCTTTGAATCAAAATTTATTATATTGGAGGTAGGTAACTTATTATATTGGAGGTAGGTAGCTTATTATATTGGAGGCAGGTAACCTCCTTTTTATTATATTGGAGGTAGGTAACCTCCTTTTTATTATATTGGAGGTAGGTAACCTCCTTTGTATTATATTGGAGGTAGGTAACTTATTGGAGGTAGGTAACCTCCAATATAATAAATTTTGATTCAAAGAAGAGCACATATAATAAAATTAAAATTTTGTTCAATATTGAGATATGCATGGCATTTCTGATAAAAGACAATTATTAGAAGATCCCAATTATTGATATATAACCCAGTGATTGACTTACGCTGTAATTTATTTATCATTAAGCTACGAGGCATTTCTTTTTTATCAATGTAATATCTAAACATATTTTTCTTAATGTCAGTGAGCCAAAATGTATGGGTTTTTTTATATGATATAATTTGAAAAATTTCGCTGATTTTTTTTATTTATTTCAACATAAAATGTGGACGATTTGGTCTTTTTCTATCATGTGTGTATCTAGATTACATTTTAAGTCTTGCTTTTTTTAAATACAGTGGAACCTGTCTAATCCGACACACCAAGGGACCAGAGAAATGTGTCGGATTGCACAGGATGTCAGGAATACTAAGGTTATATTTTTTTTAGTATAATAAAATAAGAGTTTTGTTCTGTTCTATTTAATATTAAGATATGCATGGCATTTGTAATAAAAGACAATTATTGGAAGATCACAATTATTGATTTATAACCCAGTGATTGACTTACAGTGTAATTTATTTATCATTAAGAAGAGGCATTTTTTTTATCAATGGTATATCGAAACATATTTTTCTTAATGTATGGGTTTTTTTATATATCTTTTTTTCGTTGATTTTTTTTTTGGATTTCTAGGTAATATAGGCATGGCTGATTTGTCTTTTCTTATCATGTGTGTAAAGCTAGATCAAATTCTAAATAACCTCCAATATGATAAATTTTACTCAAAGAAGAGCATGTGTAATACAAATTTTAAAAAAAAACTGTGACAGAAACAATATTGAATACCAGGAAAATCTGTTACCTGATCATAAAATAATAGGATACTTTTAGTTTTAGATATTTTGGATGGAATTAGGAAAAGAAATTTTTAATTCATTTGTTAACTATGGTAAAAAATTCAATTGTGATTTTTTTTTCTTCTGTCTTCCCTCATATATTGTATATCAATACATCTTAATTGCGATTTTTTTTTTTTGAAATTTGTAAAATTATTTTGAGCTTTAACTATTTTTTTGTCTAGATCTGCATATATTAAAATGATTATTAATGTGTATTTTTCTCAACAATACTGGCCATGGCATTAAGTGACATTCAAAGGGACAAAAGCAAACAATTTGTCCTTCAAATTATGGCTTCTATTTACCCCTTTGGCTTTGAAATTATCCTTTTTGAAAATAAATCTGGGAACCTTTCCTTGCAAATATTTCTCTCTCTTTTTTTTTGAAATAAATGTATAATAAATTACAGGAAACTCTTCTTACAAAACTTTCTGTTTTGAACAAAAAATTTTGGAAAATTCCTTTGCAATATGTTCCCTCATTTTAAAAATAAATTATGAGAATCTTCAGTTGTAATATGTTCAACCTCAAAACCTCACACCATGATTAAATTCCATTAGACACGACAAAAAAAATATTGTTGCACAAAACAAAATAGTCATTATGCACGTTGGTCTTTAGTTAAAATTCCTTCAAATTTTCAAGGTTAAATTAATGTTAAAGTAACCTTGATGACTTGATTTACAGTGTTTTAATCAATAAAAAACTAATTAAATTAATTAATAGGATTCAGTTTAATTTTTGGTATTCAATAGGTCGACTCATTCCCAAATAGAATTTGAACAAATCACTACGCATTAACTCAATTACAAATCACACATGGATGTGGAAATGTGATTAATGATTAAATCTTATTTCTACGATTAATTGATGCACGTGATTGCATTTTGTGTATTGCCTTGCAAACCAAGATCAATAGAATAAATTCTGATTATGGTTAATTTGGTCTTGCTTGACATATGTCCTGTATATGAATGCCATGACTCATATTCCATCATTTATTTTTAAAAAACGAATTACAGTTTACCAAAAAAAGTGCAAACATGCTGCTAAATAATTCAATGCCAAATTTTATTAGCAAAAAAAACTTACTTTTATACATTTAAAACAAGGGCTTTTAAAAAAATTATTTATTTATTTATTTATTCAAATTGCATATTACACCCATATGGGTCAAGCAATTACAATACAAAAGCATGCAAACATATAAAAAAAAACAAAAAACACAAACATAATATATACAGTATGTAAATGTAGGAGAAATATTTGACCGGCGCGGACCCTATCGTCTCAAGTCTAGTGATTGTTTTATGAAGGTGCAAACAACCGATAAAAGATCTGAAGTTGGATTGAGTATGTAATCAAGTTTATTCATGGGTGACATATTAGTAAAAGAAGGACATTTATTTTCAATAGTATTTATTAGTAAATTTCTTGGTTGCTGGTTTAAATGACAATTTAAAAAGAAGTGATATTCATCTTCTAAGATATTACAAGTAGTGCAAAATCTTTGTTGATGGGGTATATTATTATATCGACCAGTTTCAATTTGCAAACAATGGTCACTTGTCCGAAATTTAGCTATGAGTTGTCTATTTTTAAAGTTTTTTTCCTGTATCAAATACTGTTCCAAAAGTGGTTAAACAATATCATGTTTATTTTATTATACAAATAAAGTTTTGAATTATCTGTTAACTTTGAAAGTTTGTCTTTAATTTTCTGAATGTAATTATTATGGACAACCTTTTTAAATTCTTTTTTAAATGGAACTTTTATCTTATGGAAACACTTATCCATATTAGAAAAATCTTCAGCATCCAAATCAAATTCTTGAAAAACATTTAATGCCAAAGTATACCATGTGTATATATAACTATCTCCAGTGGAGAAATATGTTATATATAGAATAACATCAGTTATTAATGTCGAGACAGACTTTATCACTAGTATTGTAACGAGCCTGATAGGAAAAGTTGTGATACTAGTGATAATGTACAAGTATGTCGAGACCTTCAAACTGACATCATTCTGTAAAGCATAAAAAGGAAAAACCTGAAGGCTCTTATGCTATTATTTTGGGGATAAAAAGACAAAATTTGTATACTATTTGATAGATTTAATGCTTATTAATCATGAATATCCAACGAAAAAAATAATAGTCTTTGTGAGAAACCAGATTACAAAACAAACAAATCTGTTCACATATTCATAAAATATAACATACAAATGTATAGATCTACATGTAGTAAAATACAGTTCCTTGTAAAAAAAATATGTGCAAAAACTACACAGTGCATGTGGCATATTGGAAATTGGAAAAAAATACACAATGTGATTTTAAATTTTTCTTAATACAGACTTAAAATTGTATAAAACATTCACTCTATTGTCTTGGATCTTTTTAGGGTTTTAGAAGTAATTATATTTTGAAAGTACCAGTACATTGTACTTTTTAAGACAGGGGTAAAACTTAACAGGGACCCACTATTCCATTTCAAGACCACTAAAATTTGGCCTGGGCCCCTTAACATTTTCAGACAGTAGCCCATTGGGCTACTTAAATTTTGAATATTTCATGTGCAAAGTCAGTTGTTGGGCACAAGAATTTTTGCTGGGCTGATAAAATTGGTATTTTAGGGAGTCCAGCTGGCAACTACAGCAAAAATGCAAAATTTTGTCACTGGAAATAACAGTAGATATATTTTAACATTAACAGAGGGTATAATAGTTCAAAAACACATGAAATATGAAATTCTTTCCATATCATAAACAAATAAAACGCACATGTACATTTAGATATCAGATAAAAATAATCAGTGATAATATTCACAAAAATGTTTTCTCCGATATTATTTTTTTACATTAGCTCACATTCTCTCATCTTGCTTTGGATAAAATAACAACAGCTGTTCATAAATATAACATATATATGACCTCTTTAAATGAGATCAGGTGCGAGTTGAATGTTCGTTTTGCAGAATTGTTGTCCATCACTTTCTTTTCATTAAAAAGCAGATTATTGTGAGGAGTAATTTTCAATTACAAAAAAAAAATGCATTTTATTTTGCCTGAAAACATCATTTATTTAAATTTCTAATTAAAATACTTGTCAATTTAGAAATGACAAAAAAAGACAGGAAATTGTATTCAGATTTAATTTGATAACAAAAAATAATTGTTATTCTTTTATTTAATATCTAAAATGGACAATAATTTTTTTTTAATTTATATCTAAAAAAAATAATTGACAATGATTGACAGAAAACAAATGATGAAATGTGTATTAAATTTCATAGATAATAAGTCGGAAATTAACAAGAGAAAAAAATTATGTCAAAACTAATACATTAACAGGATAGAAAAAATGTACAGTCAAACATGCCCATAACGTCACCTCTATTAAGCAGTCACCTGTATTAAAAGGTCACATTTTTCTTCACTTGTCATAGAAAATTTCATCAGAATTGAACCTCTTTTAAGAGGTCACCTGTCTTATAAGGCCACTTTTTCTTTGTCCCAAATGTGACCTCTTAATACAGATTGGACTGTATCTTTTTATCGGATATAATTTAAATACTAGTACACAATCTGACATAATCTTCAACTTGTTTAAGGCATTCAGTATTTGGTAGAAGTAGTAGTTATTTGTAAAAACAGGTTTAAGATTTTGGTGTCTAACGCCACTTTCAACAATATTTCAGTTATATCTTGGCAGTCAGTTTTAATACTTTCAGTTATATCTTGGCAGTCAGTTTTAATGGTGGAGGAAGAAGATGAAATTATTATGAAACCAACATTAATCTTCTCACATAAATTAAAATAAAGGAGGTCTTGCCTTAAATAAAGTTTGAAAATTTACAATAGACGTATGTCTAATTGAAAAAAAAATTTACAATAGACACATGTAAAATTTAAAAAACCACCACGATATAACTGAAATATTGTTGAAAGTGGCGTTAAACACCATAAACCAACCAACCAATTTCTACAGGTCTGACATTAGTTGATTATCAATCATTAAATTAAATTTAAAAAAACATAACTTAACGATGTCTTACCTTAAATATAGTTTAAAACAATATGTCACGTGTCCAACTTCTAAAGATCCATCATACATGTACATATACTATAGTTGATAATTATCAATCCACTAATTAAGATAGAAAAACTTAACTTAGCAAGGTCTTACCTTACATAAAGGTGTACGTCCCAACTTCTAAAGATTCAACATACATATACTATAATTGATAATTATACAATCCACTAATTAATATTTTTTAAACATAACTTAACGAGGTCTTACCTTACATAAAGGTGTATGTCCAACTTCTAAAGATTCAACATACATATACTATAATTGATAATTATACAATCCACTAATTAATATTTTTTAAACATAACTTAACGAGGTCTTACCTTACATAAAGGTGTATGTCCAACTTCTAAAGATTCAACATACATATACTATAATTGATAATACTCCAATCCTCTAATTAAGAAACAAAACACTACTAGTTGTTAACATGCCCCTGTAGGCACCTGCAATAAAACCAAAAATGAAAGTTAGATAAAAAATTCAACAGATAAAAGCAGCATAGCCTCTCTCTCTCTCTCTGTATTGATTGATACTGGGGGTGTTGACTAGAGACAAGCAGTACATTGTATTATTGAAGAAACAATTATATTTATGTACATATATATGTGTTGTTTAGACAACGTATTATACGGTATCAATAATTGTTTCACAACATAATTGTTTCACTACATAATTGGTACTACAATAATTAAACAACTGTTGAATTTGCTATTTCTATTGATGAAACAATTGTTGATATGCTAATTATATTCATTGAACAATTGTTGGTATGCTAAATTTCTGTTCATTAAACATGCTATTTATATTCATTAAACAACTGTTGACTATCTATTTCTATTCATTAAACAATTGTTGATATAGCTATTTATATTCATTAAAAATTTGCTGATTTGCTATGTTTCCATTAATTAATTAGCGACTCGCAACATTTAATTACAGACTTGACTGGCAACATTTAATTACAGACTTGACTCGCAACATTTAATTACAGGCTCGTAACATTTAATTACCTACTCGTAATATTTAATTACCAACTCGTAACATTTAATTACCTACTCGTAACATTTAATTACCTACTCATAACATTTAATTACCTACTCGTAACATTTAATTACCAACTCGTAACATTTAATTACCGATCATACATTTAATTACTCGTAACATTTAATTACAGACTCGTAACATTTAATTACCTACTCGTAACATTTAATTACCAACTCGTAACATTTAACTACAGACTCGTAACATTTAATTACGACTCGCAACATTTAATTACCACCTCGTAGCATTTAATTACCAAACTGTTAACATTTAATTACAGACTTGTAACATCTAATTACAGACTCGTACATTTAATTACTCGTAACATTTAATTACCGACTCGTAGCATTTAATTACCTACTCGTAACATTTAATTACCTACTCGTAACATTTAATTACCAACTCGTAACATTTAATTACTCGTAACATTTAATTACAGACTCGTAACATTTAATTACCTACTCGTAACATTTAATTACCAACTCGTAACATTTAATTACAGACTCGTAACATTTAATTACGACTCGCAACATTTAATTACCACCTCGTAACATTTAATTACCAAACTGTTAACATTTAATTACAGACTTGTAACATCTAATTACAGACTCGTACATTTAATTACTCGTAACATTTAATTACCGACTCGTAGCATTTAATTACCTACTCGTAACATTTAATTACCTACTCGTAACATTTAATTACCAACTCGTAACATTTAATTACCGACTCGTAAATTTAATTACTCGTAACATTTAATTACCGACTCGCAACATTCAATTTCTGACTCGTAGCATTTAATTACCGGACTGTTAACATTTAATTACCGACTTGTAACATCTAATTACAGACTCGTAACATTTAATTACTGACTCGACTCGTAACATTTAATTAACAACTCGACTCGTAACATTTAATTAGCAGTCAGTATATATGTACTATATAGCTACAGGTCAATTATTTCCAGTCAATACATTTGAAGTAACGGATATCAATTACCTAACTATACCTAATTACTTAACCACCCACTAACCCCACAGTACTCTGCGATTCAGCTAGGCACTGATCGCAGGACATTTACCCACATATTTCTCAAATTGTCCTGAAGAATTTTATAAAAAAAAGTTTAATAGATTACCTTGAAGAAATTTTGATAAAACTGGCAATTGTCCTGAAGATTTCAAAGTCTAGCAGAAACACTGAGTACTACCTATTCACCCATGGCACGATACTGTGTTCATAACTTTAATTAGCAATTGATAATAAGAGAGTGGCATTGTTACTGGGTCAATTTTTTCCACTTTAAACACTATTAAAATGATCCATGTATATTAATTTAAAAAAATTACAGACCTACATGTACCTACTGCTATTTTAAACAACGTTAAAGCAGTCAGTGGGCTCCTGGATAGGTTAATTCTTTTTACTTCTAATAATGATCACCAAAACCAGACCATGATGTAAAAAAAAGTACCTGTCTTACAACTGATTTCTATTGATAACTTTAGCAGGGAGTAAGTATGTACAATGAGTGAGTAATTGTTTAATGACAAATGAACAATTTTTCAGCTATTTTTAGGGATGATTCTGGTCAGAAAATAAAATAACTGAAAATCAATGAAAAATAGGTGAAACTATCTACACCCCATTTCAAATGGTCCATCTTTGATCTGTTCGGACATTGTCCAGTAACTTTTGGTAATTTCTCTCCAGAGGAAAATATCTGAAATCAGTTAAATAACTGAAGAAAATCATCCCTGTATGGGAAGAAAATATTAAATTTGATGAGACTAATGATGATGCCTACTTTGTACTAGATGTTTATAGTGCCAGTTCACTGAAACAACATTCTGTAGGTAGACATGTCTCTCCACTCTGAAACATTATCATGATTACACTGAAACAACATTCTGTAGGTAGACATGTCTCTCCACTCTGACACAGTATCCTGATTACACTGAAACAACATTCTGTAGGTAGACATGTCTCTCCACTCGGACACATTATCAGCTCACTGAAACAACATTCTGTAGGTAGACATGTCTCTCCACTCTGACACATTATCATGATTACACTGAAACAACATTCTGTAGGTAGACATGTCTCTCCACTCTGACACATTATCAGCTCACTGAAACAATATTCTGTAGGTAGACATGTCTCTCCACTCTGACACATTATCAGCTCACTGAAACAACATTCTGTAGGTAGACATGTCTCTCCACTCTGACACATTATCATGATTACACTGAAACAACATTCTGTAGGTAGACATGTCTCTCCACTCTGACACATTATCAGCTCACTGAAACAATATTCTGTAGGTAGACATGTCTCTCCACTCTGACACATTATCAGCTCACTGAAACAATATTCTGTAGGTAGACATGTCTCTCCACTCTGACACATTATCAGCTCACTGAAACAATATTCTGTAGGTAGACGTGTCTCTCCACTCTGACACATTATCAGCTCACTGAAACAACATTCTGTAGGTAGACATGTCTCTCCACTCTGACACATTATCATGATTACACTGAAACAACATTCTGTAGGTAGACATATCTCTCCACTCTGACACAGTATCCTGATTACACTGAAACAATATTCTGTAGGTAGACATGTCTCTCCACTCTGACACATTATCAGCTCACTGAAACAATATTCTGTAGGTAGACATGTCTCTCCACTCTGACACATTATCAGCTCACTGAAACAATATTCTGTAGGTAGACATGTCTCTCCACTCTGACACATTATCAGCTCACTGAAACAATATTCTGTAGGTAGACATGTCTCTCCCACTCTGACACATTATCAGCTCACTGAAACAACATTCTGTAGGTAGACATGTCTCTCCCACTCTGACACATTATCATGATTACACTGAAACAATATTCTGTAGGTATACATGTCTCTCCCCTCTGACACATTATCAGCTCATTGAAACAACATTCTGTAGGTAGACATGTCTCTCCACTCTGACACATTATCATGATTACACTGAAACAATATTCTGTAGGTAGACATGTCTCTCCACTCTGACACATTATCAGCTCACTGAAACAACATTCTGTAGGTAGACATGTCTCTCCACTCTGACACATTATCATGATTACACTGAAACAATATTCTGTAGGTAGACATGTCTCTCCACTCTGACACATTATCAGCTCACTGAAACAATATTATGTAGGTAGACATGTCTCTCCACTCTGACACATTATCAGCTCACTGAAATAATATTCTGTAGGTAGACATGTCTCTCCACTCTGACACATTATCATGATTACACTGAAACAATATTCTGTAGGTAGACATGTCTCTCCACTCTGACACATTATCAGCTCACTGAAACAACATTCTGTAGGTAGACATGTCTTTCCCCTCTGACACATTATCAGCTCACTGAAACAATATTCTGTAGGTAGACATGTCTCTTCACTCTGACACATTATCAGCTCACTGAAACAATATTCTGTAGGTAGACATGTCTCTCCACTCTGACACATTATCAGCTCACTGAAACAATATTCTGTAGGTAGACATGTCTCTCCACTCTGACACATTATCAGCTCACTGAAACAATATTCTGTAGGTAGACATGTCTCTCCACTCTGACACATTATCAGCTCACTGAAACAACATTCTGTAGGTAGACATGTCTCTCCACTCTGACACATTATCATGATTACACTGAAACAATATTCTGTAGGTAGACATGTATCTCCACTCTGACACATTATCATGATTACACTGAAACAATATTCTGTAGGTAGACATGTCTCTCCACTCTGACACATTATCAGCTCACTGAAACAACATTCTGTAGGTAGATATGTCTCTCCACTCTGACACATTATCATGATTACACTGAAACAATATTCTGTAGGTAGACATGTCTCTCCACTCTGACACATTATCAGCTCACTGAAACAACATTCTGTAGGTAGACATGTCTCTCCACTCTGACACATTATCATGATTACACTGAAACAACATTCTGTAGGTAGACATGTCTCTCCACTCTGACACATTATCATGATTACACTGAAACAATATTCTGTAGGTAGACATGTCTCTCCACTCTGACACATTATCATGATTACACTGAAACAACATTCTGTAGGTAGACATGTCTCTCCACTCTGACACATTATCATGATTACACTGAAACAACATTCTGTAGGTAGACATATCTCTCCACTCTGACACATTATCATGATTACACTGAAACAATATTCTGTAGGTAGACATGTCTCTCCACTCTGACACATTATCAGCTCACTGAAACAACATTCTGTAGGTAGACATGTCTCTCCACTCTGACACATTATCATGATTACACTGAAACAATATTCTGTAGGTAGACATGTCTCTCCACTCTGACACATTATCAGCTCACTGAAACAATATTCTGTAGGTAGACATGTCTCTCCACTCTGACACATTATCAGCTCACTGAAACAACATTCTGTAGGTAGACATGTCACTCCACTCTGACACATTATCATGATTACACTGAAACAACATTCTGTAGGTAGACATGTCTCTCCACTCTGACACATTATCAGCTCACTGAAACAATATTCTGTAGGTAGACATGTCTCTCCACTCTGACACATTATCAGCTCACTGAAACAACATTCTGTAGGTAGACATGTATCTCCACTCTGACACATTATCATGATTACACTGAAACAACATTCTGTAGGTAGACATGTATCTCCACTCTGACACATTATCAGCTCACTGAAACATTATTCTGTAGGTAGACATGTCTCTCCACTCTGACACATTATCATGATTACACTGAAACAATATTCTGTAGGTAGACATGTCTCTCCACTCTGACACATTATCAGCTCACTGAAACAACATTCTGTAGGTAGACATGTATCTCCACTCTGACACATTATCATGATTACACTGAAACAATATTCTGTAGGTAGACATGTCTCTCCACTCTGACACATTATCAGCTCACTGAAACAATATTCTGTAGGTAGACATGTCTCTCCACTCTGACACATTATCAGCTCACTGAAACAACATTCTGTAGGTAGACATGTCACTCCACTCTGACACATTATCATGATTACACTGAAACAACATTCTGTAGGTAGACATGTCTCTCCACTCTGACACATTATCAGCTCACTGAAACAATATTCTGTAGGTAGACATGTCTCTCCACTCTGACACATTATCAGCTCACTGAAACAACATTCTGTAGGTAGACATGTATCTCCACTCTGACACATTATCATGATTACACTGAAACAACATTCTGTAGGTAGACATGTCTCTCCACTCTGACACATTATCATGATTACACTGAAACAATATTCTGTAGGTAGACATGTCTCTCCACTCTGACACATTATCAGCTCACTGAAACAATATTCTGTAGGTAGACATGTCTCTCCACTCTGACACATTATCAGCTCACTGAAACAACATTCTGTAGGTAGACATGTCACTCCACTCTGACACATTATCATGATTACACTGAAACAACATTCTGTAGGTAGACATGTCTCTCCACTCTGACACATTATCAGCTCACTGAAACAATATTCTGTAGGTAGACATGTCTCTCCACTCTGACACATTATCAGCTCACTGAAACAACATTCTGTAGGTAGACATGTATCTCCACTCTGACACATTATCATGATTACACTGAAACAACATTCTGTAGGTAGACATGTCTCTCCACTCTGACACATTATCATTATTACACTGAAACAACATTCTGTAGGTAGACATGTATCTCCACTCTGACACATTATCATGATTACACTGAAACAACATTCTGTAGGTAGACATGTATCTCCACTCTGACACATTATCATGATTACACTGAAACAACATTCTGTAGGTAGACATGTATCTCCACTCTGACACATTATCATGATTACACTGAAACAACATTCTGTAGGTAGACATGTCTCTCCACTCTGACACATTATCATGATTACACTGAAACAACATTCTGTAGGTAGACATGTATCTCCACTCTGACACATTATCATGATTACACTGAAACAACATTCTGTAGGTAGACATGTCTCTCCACTCTGACACATTATCATGATTACACTGAAACAACATTCTGTAGGTAGACATGTATCTCCACTCTGACACATTATCATGATTACACTGAAACAACATTCTGTAGGTAGACATGTCTCTCCACTCTGACACATTATCATGATTACACTGAAACAACATTCTGTAGGTAGACATGTATCTCCACTCTGACACATTATCATGATTACACTGAAACAACATTCTGTAGGTAGACATGTCTCTCCACTCTGACACATTATCATGATTACACTGAAACAACATTCTGTAGGTAGACATGTCTCTCCACTCTGACACATTATCATGATTACACTGAAACAACATTCTGTAGGTAGACATGTATCTCCACTCTGACACATTATCATGATTACACTGAAACAACATTCTGTAGGTAGACATGTCTCTCCACTCTGACACATTATCATGATTACACTGAAACAACATTCTGTAGGTAGACATGTATCTCCACTCTGACACATTATCATGATTACACTGAAACAACATTCTGTAGGTAGACATGTCTCTCCACTCTGACACATTATCAGCTCACTGAAACAACATTCTGTAGGTAGACATGTCTCTCCACTCTGACACATTATCCTGATTACACTGAAACAACATTCTGTAGGTAGACATGTCTCTCCACTCTGACACATTATCAGCTCACTGAAACAACATTCTGTAGGTAGACATGTCTCTCCACTCTGACACATTATCATGATTACACTGAAACAACATTCTGTAGGTAGACATGTATCTCCACTCTGACACATTATCATGATTACACTCAAACAACATTCTGTAGGTAGACATGTATCTCCACTCTGACACATTATCATGATTACACTGAAACAACATTCTGTAGGTAGACATGTCTCTCCACTCTGACACATTATCATGATTACACTGAAACAACATTCTGTAGGTAGACATGTCTCACCACTCTGACACATTATCATGATTACACTGAAACAACATTCTGTAGGTAGACATGTATCTCCACTCTGACACATTATCATGATTACACTGAAACAACATTCTGTAGGTAGACATGTCTCTCCACTCTGACACATTATCATGATTACACTGAAACAACATTCTGTAGGTAGACATGTATCTCCACTCTGACACATTATCATGATTACACTGAAACAACATTCTGTAGGTAGACATGTCTCTCCACTCTGACACATTATCAGCTCACTGAAACAACATTCTGTAGGTAGACATGTCTCTCCACTCTGACACATTATCCTGATTACACTGAAACAACATTCTGTAGGTAGACATGTCTCTCCACTCTGACACATTATCATGATTACACTGAAACAACATTCTGTAGGTAGACATGTCTCTCCACTCTGACACATTATCAGCTCACTGAAACAACATTCTGTAGGTAGACATGTCTCTCCACTCTGACACATTATCCTGATTACACTGAAACAACATTCTGTAGGTAGACATGTCTCTCCACTCTGACACATTATCAGCTCACTGAAACAACATTCTGTAGGTAGACATGTCTCTCCACTCTGACACATTATCCTGATTACACTGAAACAACATTCTGTAGGTAGACATGTCTCTCCACTCTGACACATTATCAGCTCACTGAAACAACATTCTGTAGGTAGACATGTCTCTCCACTCTGACACATTATCAGCTCACTGAAACAACATTCTGTAGGTAGACATGTCTCTCCACTCTGACACATTATCAGCTCACTGAAACAACATTCTGTAGGTAGACATGTCTCTCCACTCTGACACATTATCCTGATTACACTGAAACAACATTCTGTAGGTAGACATGTCTCTCCACTCTGACACATTATCAGCTCACTGAAACAACATTCTGTAGGTAGACATGTCTCTCCACTCTGACACATTATCAGCTCACTGAAACAACATTCTGTAGGTAGACATGTCTCTCCACTCTGACACATTATCAGCTCACTGAAACAACATTCTGTAGGTAGACATGTCTCTCCACTCTGACACATTATCCTGATTACACTGAAACAACATTCTGTAGGTAGACATGTCTCTCCACTCTGACACATTATCAGCTCACTGAAACAACATTCTGTAGGTAGACATGTCTCTCCACTCTGACACATTATCAGCTCACTGAAACAACATTCTGTAGGTAGACATGTCACTCCACTCTGACACATTATCAGCTCACTGAAACAACATTCTGTAGGTAGACATGTCTCTCCACTCTGACACATTATCAGCTCACTGAAACAACATTCTGTAGGTAGACATGTCTCTCCACTCTGACACATTATCAGCTCACTGAAACAACATTCTGTAGGTAGACATGTCACTCCACTCTGACACATTATCAGCTCACTGAAACAACATTCTGTAGGTAGACATGTCTCTCCACTCTGACACATTATCAGCTCACTGAAACAACATTCTGTAGGTAGACATGTCTCTCCACTCTGACACATTATCAGCTCACTGAAACAACATTCTGTAGGTAGACATGTCTCTCCACTCTGACACATTATCAGCTCACTGAAACAACATTCTGTAGGTAGACATGTCTCTCCACTCTGACACATTATCAGCTCACTGAAACAACATTCTGTAGGTAGACATGTCTCTCCACTCTGACACATTATCAGGAATTTACAACTGAAACAACATTCTGTAGGTAGACATGTCTCTCCACTCTGACACATTATCATGCTTACACTGAAACAACATTCTGTAGGTAGACATGTCTCTCCACTCTGACACATTATCATGATTACACTGAAACAACATTCTGTAGGTAGACATGTCTCTCCACTCTGACACATTATCAGCTCACTGAAACAACATTCTGTAGGTAGACATGTCTCTCCACTCTGACACATTATCAGCTCACTGAAACAACATTCTGTAGGTAGACATGTCTCTCCACTCTGACACATTATCAGCTCACTGAAACAACATTCTGTAGGTAGACATGTCTCTCCACTCTGACACATTATCAGCTCACTGAAACAACATTCTGTAGGTAGACATGTCTCTCCACTCTGACACATTATCAGCTCACTGAAACAACATTCTGTAGGTAGACATGTCTCTCCACTCTGACACATTATCAGCTCACTGAAACAACATTCTGTAGGTAGACATGTCTCTCCACTCTGACACATTATCAGCTCACTGAAACAACATTCTGTAGGTAGACATGTCTCTCCACTCTGACACATTATCAGCTCACTGAAACAACATTCTGTAGGTAGACATGTCTCTCCACTCTGACACATTATCAGCTCACTGAAACAACATTCTGTAGGTAGACATGTCTCTCCACTCTGACACATTATCAGCTCACTGAAACAACATTCTGTAGGTAGACATGTATCTCCACTCTGACACATTATCATGATTACACTGAAACAACATTCTGTAGGTAGACATGTCTCTCCACTCTGACACATTATCAGCTCACTGAAACAACATTCTGTAGGTAGACATGTCTCTCCACTCTGACACATTATCATTCATATTAACACTGAAACAACATTCTGTAGGTAGACATGTCTCTCCACTCTGACACATTATCATGATACACTGAAACAACATTCTGTAGGTAGACATGTCTCTCCACTCTGACACATTATCATGATTACACTGAAACAATATTCTGTAGGTAGACATGTCTCTCCACTCTGACACATTATCAGCTCACTGAAACAATATTCTGTAGGTAGACATGTCTCTCCACTCTGACACATTATCAGCTCACTGAAACAACATTCTGTAGGTAGACATGTATCTCCACTCTGACACATTATCATGATTACACTGAAACAACATTCTGTAGGTAGACATGTCTCTCCACTCTGACACATTATCATGATTACACTGAAACAATATTCTGTAGGTAGACATGTCTCTCCACTCTGACACATTATCAGCTCACTGAAACAACATTCTGTAGGTAGACATGTATCTCCACTCTGACACATTATCATGATTACACTGAAACAACATTCTGTAGGTAGACATGTCTCTCCACTCTGACACATTATCATGATTACACTGAAACAACATTCTGTAGGTAGACATGTCTCTCCACTCTGACACATTATCATGATTACACTGAAACAACATTCTGTAGGTAGACATGTCTCTCCACTCTGACACATTATCATGATTACACTGAAACAACATTCTGTAGGTAGACATGTCTCTCCACTCTGACACATTATCATGATTACACTGAAACAACATTCTGTAGGTAGACATGTCTCTCCACTCTGACACATTATCATGATTACACTGAAACAACATTCTGTAGGTAGACATGTATCTCCACTCTGACACATTATCATGATTACACTGAAACAACATTCTGTAGGTAGACATGTCTCTCCACTCTGACACATTATCAGCTCACTGAAACAACATTCTGTAGGTAGACATGTCTCTCCACTCTGACACATTATCATGATTACACTGAAACAACATTCTGTAGGTAGACATGTCTCTCCACTCTGACACATTATCATGATTACACTGAAACAACATTCTGTAGGTAGACATGTCTCTCCACTCTGACACATTATCATGATTACACTGAAACAACATTCTGTAGGTAGACATGTCTCTCCACTCTGACACATTATCATGCTCACTGAAACAACATTCTGTAGGTAGACATGTCTCTCCACTCTGACACATTATCATGATTACACTGAAACAACATTCTGTAGGTAGACATGTCTCTCCACTCTGACACATTATCAGCTCACTGAAACAACATTCTGTAGGTAGACATGTCTCTCCACTCTGACACATTATCCTGATTACACTGAAACAACATTCTGTAGGTAGACATGTCTCTCCACTCTGACACATTATCAGCTCACTGAAACAACATTCTGTAGGTAGACATGTCTCTCCACTCTGACACATTATCAGCTACACTGAAACAACATTCTGTAGGTAGACATGTCTCTCCACTCTGACACATTATCAGCTCACTGAAACAACATTCTGTAGGTAGACATGTCTCTCCACTCTGACACATTATCAGCTCACTGAAACAACATTCTGTAGGTAGACATGTCTCTCCACTCTGACACATTATCAGCTCACTGAAACAACATTCTGTAGGTAGACATGTCTCTCCACTCTGACACATTATCAGCTCACTGAAACAACATTCTGTAGGTAGACATGTCTCTCCACTCTGACACATTATCAGCTCACTGAAACAACATTCTGTAGGTAGACATGTCTCTCCACTCTGACACATTATCAGCTCACTGAAACAACATTCTGTAGGTAGACATGTCTCTCCACTCTGACACATTATCAGCTCACTGAAACAACATTCTGTAGGTAGACATGTCTCTCCACTCTGACACATTATCCTGATTACACTGAAACAACATTCTGTAGGTAGACATGTCTCTCCACTCTGACACATTATCAGCTCACTGAAACAACATTCTGTAGGTAGACATGTCTCTCCACTCTGACACATTATCAGCTCACTGAAACAACATTCTGTAGGTAGACATGTCTCTCCACTCTGACACATTATCAGCTCACTGAAACAACATTCTGTAGGTAGACATGTCTCTCCACTCTGACACATTATCATGCTACACTGAAACAACATTCTGTAGGTAGACATGTCTCTCCACTCTGACACATTATCAATGTATTATATCAACTGAAACAACATTCTGTAGGTAGACATGTCTCTCCACTCTGACACATTATCAGCTCACTGAAACAACATTCTGTAGGTAGACATGTCTCTCCACTCTGACACATTATCAGATACACTGAAACAACATTCTGTAGGTAGACATGTCTCTCCACTCTGACACATTATCAGCTCACTGAAACAACATTCTGTAGGTAGACATGTCTCTCCACTCTGACACATTATCAGCTCACTGAAACAACATTCTGTAGGTAGACATGTCTCTCCACTCTGACACATTATCAGCTCACTGAAACAACATTCTGTAGGTAGACATGTCTCTCC
The DNA here is from genome assembly GCA_963680875.1 of Bathymodiolus brooksi. Lineage (NCBI taxonomy): Eukaryota > Metazoa > Mollusca > Bivalvia > Mytilida > Modiolidae > Bathymodiolus > Bathymodiolus brooksi. Next base: position 14,645,170 of record OY804588.1, on the reverse strand, counting down.
ACTCTGACACATTATCAGCTCACTGAAACAACATTCTGTAGGTAGACATGTCTCTCCACTCTGACACATTATCAGCTCACTGAAACAACATTCTGTAGGTAGACATGTCTCTCCACTCTGACACATTATCAGCTCACTGAAACAACATTCTGTAGGTAGACATGTCTCTCCACTCTGACACATTATCAGCTCACTGAAACAACATTCTGTAGGTAGACATGTCTCTCCACTCTGACACATTATCAGCTCACTGAAACAACATTCTGTAGGTAGACATGTCTCTCCACTCTGACACATTATCAGCTCACTGAAACAACATTCTGTAGGTAGACATGTCTCTCCACTCTGACACATTATCAGCTCACTGAAACAACATTCTGTAGGTAGACATGTCTCTCCACTCTGACACATTATCAGCTCACTGAAACAACATTCTGTAGGTAGACATGTCTCTCCACTCTGACACATTATCAGCTCACTGAAACAACATTCTGTAGGTAGACATGTCTCTCCACTCTGACACATTATCAGCTCACTGAAACAACATTCTGTAGGTAGACATGTCTCTCCACTCTGACACATTATCAGCTCACTGAAACAACATTCTGTAGGTAGACATGTCTCTCCACTCTGACACATTATCAGCTCACTGAAACAACATTCTGTAGGTAGACATGTCTCTCCACTCTGACACATTATCAGCTCACTGAAACAACATTCTGTAGGTAGACATGTCTCTCCACTCTGACACATTATCAGCTCACTGAAACAACATTCTGTAGGTAGACATGTCTCTCCACTCTGACACATTATCAGCTCACTGAAACAACATTCTGTAGGTAGACATGTCTCTCCACTCTGACACATTATCAGCTCACTGAAACAACATTCTGTAGGTAGACATGTCTCTCCACTCTGACACATTATCAGCTCACTGAAACAACATTCTGTAGGTAGACATGTCTCTCCACTCTGACACATTATCATGATTACACTGAAACAACATTCTGTAGGTAGACATGTCTCTCCACTCTGACACATTATCATGATTACACTGAAACAACATTCTGTAGGTAGACATGTCTCTCCACTCTGACACATTATCAGCTCACTGAAACAACATTCTGTAGGTAGACATGTCTCTCCACTCTGACACATTATCATGATTACACTGAAACAACATTCTGTAGGTAGACATGTCTCTCCACTCTGACACATTATCATGATTACACTGAAACAACATTCTGTAGGTAGACATGTCTCTCCACTCTGACACATTATCATGATTACACTGAAACAACATTCTGTAGGTAGACATGTATCTCCACTCTGACACATTATCATGATTACACTGAAACAACATTCTGTAGGTAGACATGTATCTCCACTCTGACACATTATCATGATTACACTGAAACAACATTCTGTAGGTAGACATGTATCTCCACTCTGACACATTATCATGATTACACTGAAACAACATTCTGTAGGTAGACATGTCTCTCCACTCTGACACATTATCATGATACACTGAAACAACATTCTGTAGGTAGACATGTATCTCCACTCTGACACATTATCATGATTACACTGAAACAACATTCTGTAGGTAGACATGTCTCTCCACTCTGACACATTATCATGATTACACTGAAACAACATTCTGTAGGTAGACATGTATCTCCACTCTGACACATTATCATGATTACACTGAAACAACATTCTGTAGGTAGACATGTATCTCCACTCTGACACATTATCATGATTACACTGAAACAACATTCTGTAGGTAGACATGTATCTCCACTCTGACACATTATCATGATTACACTGAAACAACATTCTGTAGGTAGACATGTCTCTCCACTACATGATTACACTGAAAACATTCTGGTAACTGGAACAACATTCTGTAGGTACCGACCATGTATCTCCACTCTGACACATTATCATGATTACACTGAAACAACATTTTTCTGTGG
>OY804588.1:14575026-14642988 GCA_963680875.1 Bathymodiolus brooksi | reverse complement strand
GGTAGACATGTCTCTCCACTCTGACACATTATCAGCTCACTGAAACAACATTCTGTAGGTAGACATGTCTCTCCACTCTGACACATTATCCTGATTACACTGAAACAACATTCTGTAGGTAGACATGTCTCTCCACTCTGACACATTATCAGCTCACTGAAACAACATTCTGTAGGTAGACATGTCTCTCCACTCTGACACATTATCAGCTCACTGAAACAACATTCTGTAGGTAGACATGTCTCTCCACTCTGACACATTATCAGCTCACTGAAACAACATTCTGTAGGTAGACATGTCTCTCCACTCTGACACATTATCAGCTCACTGAAACAACATTCTGTAGGTAGACATGTCTCTCCACTCTGACACATTATCAGCTCACTGAAACAACATTCTGTAGGTAGACATGTCTCTCCACTCTGACACATTATCAGCTCACTGAAACAACATTCTGTAGGTAGACATGTCTCTCCACTCTGACACATTATCAGCTCACTGAAACAACATTCTGTAGGTAGACATGTCTCTCCACTCTGACACATTATCAGCTCACTGAAACAACATTCTGTAGGTAGACATGTCTCTCCACTCTGACACATTATCAGCTCACTGAAACAACATTCTGTAGGTAGACATGTCTCTCCACTCTGACACATTATCAGCTCACTGAAACAACATTCTGTAGGTAGACATGTCTCTCCACTCTGACACATTATCAGCTCACTGAAACAACATTCTGTAGGTAGACATGTCTCTCCACTCTGACACATTATCAGCTCACTGAAACAACATTCTGTAGGTAGACATGTCTCTCCACTCTGACACATTATCAGCTCACTGAAACAACATTCTGTAGGTAGACATGTCTCTCCACTCTGACACATTATCAGCTTTACACACTCGAAAACAACATTCTGTAGGTAGACATGTCTCTCCACTCTGACACATTATCATGCTTACACTGAAACAACATTCTGTAGGTAGACATGTCTCTCCACTCTGACACATTATCATGATTACACTGAAACAACATTCTGTAGGTAGACATGTCTCTCCACTCTGACACATTATCATGCTTACACTGAAACAACATTCTGTAGGTAGACATGTCTCTCCACTCTGACACATTATCAGCTCACTGAAACAACATTCTGTAGGTAGACATGTCTCTCCACTCTGACACATTATCAGCTCACTGAAACAACATTCTGTAGTGTAGACATGTCTCTCCACTCTGACACATTATCAGCTCACTGAAACAACATTCTGTAGGTAGACATGTCTCTCCACTCTGACACATTATCAGCTCACTGAAACAACATTCTGTAGGTAGACATGTCTCTCCACTCTGACACATTATCAGCTCACTGAAACAACATTCTGTAGGTAGACATGTCTCTCCACTCTGACACATTATCAGCTCACTGAAACAACATTCTGTAGGTAGACATGTCTCTCCACTCTGACACATTATCAGCTCACTGAAACAACATTCTGTAGGTAGACATGTCTCTCCACTCTGACACATTATCAGCTCACTGAAACAACATTCTGTAGGTAGACATGTCTCTCCACTCTGACACATTATCAGCTCACTGAAACAACATTCTGTAGGTAGACATGTCTCTCCACTCTGACACATTATCAGCTCACTGAAACAACATTCTGTAGGTAGACATGTCTCTCCACTCTGACACATTATCAGCTCACTGAAACAACATTCTGTAGGTAGACATGTCTCTCCACTCTGACACATTATCAGCTCACTGAAACAACATTCTGTAGGTAGACATGTCTCTCCACTCTGACACATTATCAGCTCACTGAAACAACATTCTGTAGGTAGACATGTCTCTCCACTCTGACACATTATCAGCTCACTGAAACAACATTCTGTAGGTAGACATGTCTCTCCACTCTGACACATTATCATGATTACACTGAAAAAACAATGGTTTTATTCTGTAGGTAGACATGTCTCTCCACTCTGACACATTATCAGCTCACTGAAACAATATTCTGTAGGTAGACATGTCTCTCCACTCTGACACATTATCAGCTCACTGAAACAATATTCTGTAGGTAGACATGTCACTCCACTCTGACACATTATCATGATTACACTGAAACAACATTCTGTAGGTAGACATGTCTCTCCACTCTGACACATTATCAGCTCACTGAAACAATATTCTGTAGGTAGACATGTCTCTCCACTCTGACACATTATCAGCTCACTGAAACAACATTCTGTAGGTAGACATGTATCTCCACTCTGACACATTATCATGATTACACTGAAACAACATTCTGTAGGTAGACATGTATCTCCACTCTGACACATTATCAGCTCACTGAAACAATATTCTGTAGGTAGACATGTCTCTCCACTCTGACACATTATCATGATTACACTGAAACAACATTCTGTAGGTAGACATGTCTCTCCACTCTGACACATTATCAGCTCACTGAAACAATATTCTGTAGGTAGACATGTCTCTCCACTCTGACACATTATCAGCTCACTGAAACAACATTCTGTAGGTAGACATGTATCTCCACTCTGACACATTATCATGATTACACTGAAACAACATTCTGTAGGTAGACATGTATCTCCACTCTGACACATTATCAGCTCACTGAAACAATATTCTGTAGGTAGACATGTCTCTCCACTCTGACACATTATCATGATTACACTGAAACAATATTCTGTAGGTAGACATGTCTCTCCACTCTGACACATTATCAGCTCACTGAAACAACATTCTGTAGGTAGACATGTATCTCCACTCTGACACATTATCATGATTACACTGAAACAATATTCTGTAGGTAGACATGTCTCTCCACTCTGACACATTATCAGCTCACTGAAACAATATTCTGTAGGTAGACATGTCTCTCCACTCTGACACATTATCAGCTCACTGAAACAATATTCTGTAGGTAGACATGTCACTCCACTCTGACACATTATCATGATTACACTGAAACAACATTCTGTAGGTAGACATGTCTCTCCACTCTGACACATTATCAGCTCACTGAAACAATATTCTGTAGGTAGACATGTCTCTCCACTCTGACACATTATCAGCTCACTGAAACAACATTCTGTAGGTAGACATGTATCTCCACTCTGACACATTATCATGATTACACTGAAACAACATTCTGTAGGTAGACATGTCTCTCCACTCTGACACATTATCATGATTACACTGAAACAATATTCTGTAGGTAGACATGTCTCTCCACTCTGACACATTATCAGCTCACTGAAACAATATTCTGTAGGTAGACATGTCTCTCCACTGTGACACATTATCAGCTCACTGAAACAACATTCTGTAGGTAGACATGTCACTCCACTCTGACACATTATCATGATTACACTGAAACAACATTCTGTAGGTAGACATGTCTCTCCACTCTGACACATTATCAGCTCACTGAAACAATATTCTGTAGGTAGACATGTCTCTCCACTCTGACACATTATCAGCTCACTGAAACAACATTCTGTAGGTAGACATGTATCTCCACTCTGACACATTATCATGATTACACTGAAACAACATTCTGTAGGTAGACATGTCTTTCCACTCTGACACATTATCATGATTACACTGAAACAACATTCTGTAGGTAGACATGTATCTCCACTCTGACACATTATCATGATTACACTGAAACAACATTCTGTAGGTAGACATGTATCTCCACTCTGACACATTATCATGATTACACTGAAACAACATTCTGTAGGTAGACATGTATCTCCACTCTGACACATTATCATGATTACACTGAAACAACATTCTGTAGGTAGACATGTCTCTCCACTCTGACACATTATCATGATTACACTGAAACAACATTCTGTAGGTAGACATGTATCTCCACTCTGACACATTATCATGATTACACTGAAACAACATTCTGTAGGTAGACATGTCTCTCCACTCTGACACATTATCATGATTACACTGAAACAACATTCTGTAGGTAGACATGTATCTCCACTCTGACACATTATCATGATTACACTGAAACAACATTCTGTAGGTAGACATGTCTCTCCACTCTGACACATTATCATGATTACACTGAAACAACATTCTGTAGGTAGACATGTATCTCCACTCTGACACATTATCATGATTACACTGAAACAACATTCTGTAGGTAGACATGTCTCTCCACTCTGACACATTATCATGATTACACTGAAACAACATTCTGTAGGTAGACATGTCTCTCCACTCTGACACATTATCATGATTACACTGAAACAACATTCTGTAGGTAGACATGTATCTCCACTCTGACACATTATCATGATTACACTGAAACAACATTCTGTAGGTAGACATGTCTCTCCACTCTGACACATTATCATGATTACACTGAAACAACATTCTGTAGGTAGACATGTATCTCCACTCTGACACATTATCAGCTCACTGAAACAACATTCTGTAGGTAGACATGTCTCTCCACTCTGACACATTATCCTGATTACACTGAAACAACATTCTGTAGGTAGACATGTCACTCCACTCTGACACATTATCAGCTCACTGAAACAACATTCTGTAGGTAGACATGTCTCTCCACTCTGACACATTATCAGCTCACTGAAACAACATTCTGTAGGTAGACATGTCTCTCCACTCTGACACATTATCAGCTCACTGAAACAACATTCTGTAGGTAGACATGTCACTCCACTCTGACACATTATCCTGATTACACTGAAACAACATTCTGTAGGTAGACATGTCTCTCCACTCTGACACATTATCCTGATTACACTGAAACAACATTCTGTAGGTGTCACTCCACTCTGACACATTATCCTGATTACACTGAAACAACATTCTGTAGGTAGACATGTCTCTCCACTCTGACACATTATCCTGATTACACTGAAACAACATTCTGTAGGTAGACATGTCTCTCCACTCTGACACATTATCAGCTCACTGAAACAACATTCTGTAGGTAGACATGTCTCTCCACTCTGACACATTATCAGCTCACTGAAACAACATTCTGTAGGTAGACATGTCTCTCCACTCTGACACATTATCAGCTCACTGAAACAACATTCTGTAGGTAGACATGTCTCTCCACTCTGACACATTATCCTGATTACACTGAAACAACATTCTGTAGGTAGACATGTCTCTCCACTCTGACACATTATCAGCTCACTGAAACAACATTCTGTAGGTAGACATGTCTCTCCACTCTGACACATTATCAGCTCACTGAAACAACATTCTGTAGGTAGACATGTCTCTCCACTCTGACACATTATCAGCTCACTGAAACAACATTCTGTAGGTAGACATGTCTCTCCACTCTGACACATTATCAGCTCACTGAAACAACATTCTGTAGGTAGACATGTCTCTCCACTCTGACACATTATCAGCTCACTGAAACAACATTCTGTAGGTAGACATGTCACTCCACTCTGACACATTATCAGCTCACTGAAACAACATTCTGTAGGTAGACATGTCTCTCCACTCTGACACATTATCAGCTCACTGAAACAACATTCTGTAGGTAGACATGTCTCTCCACTCTGACACATTATCAGCTCACTGAAACAATATTCTGTAGGTAGACATGTCTCTCCACTCTGACACATTATCAGCTCACTGAAACAACATTCTGTAGGTAGACATGTCTCTCCACTCTGACACATTATCATGATTACACTGAAACAACATTCTGTAGGTAGACATGTCTCTCCACTCTGACACATTATCATGATTACACTGAAACAATATTCTGTAGGTAGACATGTCTCTCCACTCTGACACATTATCATGATTACACTGAAACAACATTCTGTAGGTAGACATGTATCTCCACTCTGACACATTATCATGATTACACTGAAACAACATTCTGTAGGTAGACATGTCTCTCCACTCTGACACATTATCAGCTCACTGAAACAACATTCTGTAGGTAGACATGTCTCTCCACTCTGACACATTATCAGCTCACTGAAACAACATTCTGTAGGTAGACATGTCTCTCCACTCTGACACATTATCAGCTCACTGAAACAACATTCTGTAGGTAGACATGTCTCTCCACTCTGACACATTATCAGCTCACTGAAACAACATTCTGTAGGTAGACATGTCACTCCACTCTGACACATTATCAGCTCACTGAAACAACATTCTGTAGGTAGACATGTCTCTCCACTCTGACACATTATCAGCTCACTGAAACAACATTCTGTAGGTAGACATGTCTCTCCACTCTGACACATTATCAGCTCACTGAAACAACATTCTGTAGGTAGACATGTCTCTCCACTCTGACACATTATCAGCTCACTGAAACAACATTCTGTAGGTAGACATGTCTCTCCACTCTGACACATTATCAGCTCACTGAAACAACATTCTGTAGGTAGACATGTCTCTCCACTCTGACACATTATCAGCTCACTGAAACAACATTCTGTAGGTAGACATGTCTCTCCACTCTGACACATTATCAGCTCACTGAAACAACATTCTGTAGGTAGACATGTCTCTCCACTCTGACACATTATCAGCTCACTGAAACAACATTCTGTAGGTAGACATGTCTCTCCACTCTGACACATTATCAGCTCACTGAAACAACATTCTGTAGGTAGACATGTCTCTCCACTCTGACACATTATCAGCTCACTGAAACAACATTCTGTAGGTAGACATGTCTCTCCACTCTGACACATTATCAGCTCACTGAAACAACATTCTGTAGGTAGACATGTCACTCCACTCTGACACATTATCAGCTCACTGAAACAATATTCTGTAGGTAGACATGTCACTCCACTCTGACACATTATCAGCTCACTGAAACAACATTCTGTAGGTAGACATGTCTCTCCACTCTGACACATTATCAGCTCACTGAAACAATATTCTGTAGGTAGACATGTCTCTCCACTCTGACACATTATCAGCTCACTGAAACAACATTCTGTAGGTAGACATGTCACTCCACTCTGACACATTATCAGCTCACTGAAACAACATTCTGTAGGTAGACATGTCTCTCCACTCTGACACATTATCAGCTCACTGAAACAATATTCTGTAGGTAGACATGTCTCTCCACTCTGACACATTATCAGCTCACTGAAACAATATTCTGTAGGTAGACATGTCACTCCACTCTGACACATTATCAGCTCACTGAAACAACATTCTGTAGGTAGACATGTCTCTCCACTCTGACACATTATCAGCTCACTGAAACAACATTCTGTAGGTAGACATGTCTCTCCACTCTGACACATTATCAGCTCACTGAAACAACATTCTGTAGGTAGACATGTCTCTCCACTCTGACACATTATCAGCTCACTGAAACAACATTCTGTAGGTAGACATGTCTCTCCACTCTGACACATTATCAGCTCACTGAAACAACATTCTGTAGGTAGACATGTCTCTCCACTCTGACACATTATCAGCTCACTGAAACAACATTCTGTAGGTAGACATGTCTCTCCACTCTGACACATTATCAGCTCACTGAAACAACATTCTGTAGGTAGACATGTCTCTCCACTCTGACACATTATCAGCTCACTGAAACAACATTCTGTAGGTAGACATGTCACTCCACTCTGACACATTATCAGCTCACTGAAACAATATTCTGTAGGTAGACATGTCACTCCACTCTGACACATTATCAGCTCACTGAAACAACATTCTGTAGGTAGACATGTCTCTCCACTCTGACACATTATCAGCTCACTGAAACAACATTCTGTAGGTAGACATGTCTCTCCACTCTGACACATTATCAGCTCACTGAAACAACATTCTGTAGGTAGACATGTCACTCCACTCTGACACATTATCAGCTCACTGAAACAATATTCTGTAGGTAGACATGTCACTCCACTCTGACACATTATCAGCTCACTGAAACAACATTCTGTAGGTAGACATGTCTCTCCACTCTGACACATTATCAGCTCACTGAAACAATATTCTGTAGGTAGACATGTCTCTCCACTCTGACACATTATCAGCTCACTGAAACAACATTCTGTAGGTAGACATGTCTCTCCACTCTGACACATTATCAGCTCACTGAAACAACATTCTGTAGGTAGACATGTCTCTCCACTCTGACACATTATCAGCTCACTGAAACAACATTCTGTAGGTAGACATGTCTCTCCACTCTGACACATTATCAGCTCACTGAAACAACATTCTGTAGGTAGACATGTCTCTCCACTCTGACACATTATCAGCTCACTGAAACAACATTCTGTAGGTAGACATGTCTCTCCACTCTGACACATTATCAGCTCACTGAAACAACATTCTGTAGGTAGACATGTCTCTCCACTCTGACACATTATCAGCTCACTGAAACAACATTCTGTAGGTAGACATGTCTCTTCACTCTGACACATTATCAGCTCACTGAAACAACATTCTGTAGGTAGACATGTCTCTTCACTCTGACACATTATCAGCTCACTGAAACAACATTCTGTAGGTAGACATGTCTCTTCACTCTGACACATTATCAGCTCACTGAAACAACATTCTGTAGGTAGACATGTCTCTTCACTCTGACACATTATCAGCTCACTGAAACAACATTCTGTAGGTAGACATGTCTCTTCACTCTGACACATTATCAGCTCACTGAAACAACATTCTGTAGGTAGACATGTCTCTCCACTCTGACACATTATCAGCTCACTGAAACAACATTCTGTAGGTAGACATGTCTCTCCACTCTGACACAGTATCCTGATTAAAAACAGCCATTAATTTGATGACCAAAAGTGTATGTGAAATATATACAGTAAAAAAAAATGAAATGATACACGCAAATACGAGATATTGCACACTTTAAATCTGGGTAGTAGTTTTAATACTCTCAGAGAGTCGTACAATAATCAAGAACCTAGATGTGATATTGCATGGCTTCATGTTACAAATCATTTCACGAAATGTACTATTCATTAAATGGAGAAAATGAAACTGTCCTTTATAGACAGTGAATTGTTATATACAGGTGCTCTTTCAGGAAGGTTCGACTGTAATTTGTTCAAATAAATTATTTCTATTTCATAACTGGATAGAATTACATTGCACATGTCTTTGTTTTATTTTACTACTAAGAATAAATATAACAATATCAATTGTACCTGATTAAATCAAACTTATGATGATGATGATCAGTCTAGACAGCTTTCACTTTAAAACTCTCACTGTCAGGATATTAAAACTAGTGTAATTAAACTACAACCTACAATATAGAAGTCAGAAGTCATTGATCCTTGTAATGGTTAATAAGATTCCATATATTTCCAAGTTTTAAGAAAATATTTTTACTTTCTCATCCAATATGGCAATAGTTGCATTAAAAATAAAGTAAACAAATGTTTTAGGCTGGTTTATGATATTTAACGCCACTTTTACAATATTTCAGTTATATCGTGGCGGTCAGTTTTACTGGTGGGGGAAACTGGAATACCCGGAGAAAACCACAGACCTGTCGCAAGTCACTGACAAACTTTATCACATAATGTTGTATCGAGTACACCCGCCTGAGCGGGGTTCGAACTCACAACGTTAGTGGTGATAGGCACTGATTGCACAGGTAGTTGTAAATCCAACTACCATATGATCATGACCATGATGGCTCCCCTACACACAAGTTTTAAGAAATCAGGGATACTTAATTGTAGTAATTTAATTTGATAGTCCAGAAGACATTTCAGTGAATTTTGAGTCCTGCCATTGTAAAAATCTAAAATTTGAAAGCTTATTGCGAGTCCTAACTGAAAATGGAGACCGTTTCACTAAAGTGATCGTAAAATCATAAGTCTAAGATCACTCTTAAGATTTCCTTACGTGCGTTTCACTAAACTAGTCCTAACCGTAAGAGTTGCGACTTACGACTTGCGACAAGTAGCATCTCCTATAATGGAGGTAAAAAGATACATTGTATCATATATAATGATTGAGTTTTGGTGTTTAATGCCACTTTAAGCAGTATTTCAGCTATATCATAGTGGTGGAAGAAGTCTGAGTACCCAGAGAGAACCAACGACCATGGGCAAGTAACTGGTAAAGTTTATCACTTGCGACTGCGAGTCGAATGCACCCTTTTTTTAATCTACAAACTCAATGAGCCACCCGGGCCCTATATTTTATTTATAAACCCAACAGATCAGAAGCTGATTACATTAATAATCACATTTTAAATGTGTTTAAATACATTTTTAATATTGAACTAATTATAAAACTCTAAAGTGATTTTTTTTAAATGAATAAACCAAAGCTATCAGAAAAAAAATTGTTAAGTGTAAAATTTTACCGAAATTTGAAAAGAAATTTATTTTATGAAATATATTTTAAAAAAATTTCATGCTATATGCAGTCACTTGAAGTTTCAAAAATAAGGGGAAGAAATAAGAAAAACTTCGAAAAATGTTGGTTATCTATAATAAATAAGGGAAATACTTATTTTTTCCCCTTATTTTTGAAACTTCAAGTGACTGTGCTAAATGTAAGGAGAAATTTCCAAAATGTGACCATAGATTTGGCAATACATTCACATTCTGCACCGATATACCGTTTGCGGTGCATTTCAATTGCGCGGAAAAAATCCTACATTTACGTGAAGAACTTAAACACATGACAATTGTGCAGATTTTGTTTACCTTTCTTTAAAGTATATTTCGCATTTTCATAATATTTTATGGTTTTTATAAGTACTGATGTACAACTTCTTTTTTACCTCTTTATTTACTCCTTTCGCCAACCAGAAATTACTTAACTGTAACCACTGCCCACCATGGGGGGGGGGGGGGGGGGGGGGGGGGGTTAGGATTTGGGTAGTTTTATTATTGCATCACGACATTAAACAACAAAAATACACATCTTACAATATTATACCTTAACATGTACATATACTGCTGATTTATATTCATAGTGAGTGTTTTAACCCTTTATATAATCAATAAAAACTACCAATGAATATTAACATTTGGACTGCTAGAATATCTGTTGCCTTCAAAATTATTGGTTTTTTTTATACATGTATGTTACAAATTTTTGTTTTAATTTATATTTCATATATTTGTATCTATATTATTCTGATATTTTTTGTTTTCATTTTAAAGGATGACGAAAGAGGTGAATAATCCATATTGCATCTCAGTCATGCTGCAAAATGCAGAAAATGTTACGAGTAAATTAAATATATTCTAAATAACAGGTAATCTGCGCAAATGCAAAAAAAAAGTATCAGGTACATTTTACCGGCAATTGTAATGCTCTTTCTCCGTGCAAAAGTAATATATGTTAATCGCCAAATCCACGCAAATGTAATGCGCCCTCTGTGTGTGCTTAACTTTATTTTTGAACCATTGTTTGTACATGTACCCGATATAGTTCTTTTCTAGAAATTTCTTCTAGGTACACATTCGTTAATAAAATATGTTGATAAATTGGAAATGCAGAACTGAAACAAACAATAACGTGTAGCTGTTTTAATGATTTTTTATGACTCTCAAAATATAAAAAATGTAGCGTGCATCTAATATGTATTGCTCGCTTCATTTGATTAATGTTCATATTAAAAAAATACAGATAGCAATTCTTCTCTTCAAAATTAGGTTTACGATTTACGACTTACGAGTACCTTCCACCACTCTTAACTTTGCAATCACTTTTCTAAGTCGTAAATTCTAACTATTAGTGAAACGGCCGTAACTCTTAAGAGTACACTTACGTCTACGTTTTCGACTTACGACCTTTAGTGAAACGGTCGCCTGGACTCTTCTAGGCGAGTTGCAAGGATACAATATTAATCTAAGAAATATTTGACTTTATAATCCGATTGGTTCATTAAAAATAAAGAAAACACACCTTTAAGAAAATTTAGCTTTTCTAATCCGATAGGAATATCAAAATAAAGAAAACACAAGATCGTTCTAATCTGATTGGTAGATTAAAATCAAGAAAAACGTGTTTAGACCCTTTGGTTTTCTTGCTCCAAAACCCTTTTTAATTATTTGGTTTTCCAATCGTTTGACTTTGAGCGTAACTGATGAGGGTTATTCCAGAAATGTATTGTGCACACCAAATTGGATATATACATTATTATTGAGAAATATTTGACTTTCTAATCCGATTGGTAGATTACAAAAAAGAAAACACAAGTATACATGTAGGTCCTTTGTCAGGCTTTGGTCTTCTTGCTCCAAAACACTTTTAGAATATTTGATTTTCTAATCTTTTGACTTTAATTGTACCTGATGAAGGTTAATTCAGAAATGTATCATACAAACTAAATTGGATATCTACGTTACTATAAAGAAATATTTGACTTTCTCATCCAATTGGTACATTATAAAACTAAAGAAAACACACTCTTACACAATAAATATAAATGTTTTCCTTTCTCTAACAGACACAACATCTTTATACATAGACTAAAATCGTTATTATTGGTCAAAGTGGTTAAGTGTCAATTCTAATAGAAACTAAATAGCCGTGGGGTTGTCATAGAATCTCATTAACTATAAAACAGCAAAACATAGATTATATCATTCATCAGTAAATGTCTGTCTTCATTAAGATGTTATAATACTGATCATATCTAATTACAGAAATCAACAACTACATGTGGTCCCCTGGGGTGGCTAATTCAAAATTTTAGTATTTGTTGAATTAAATTATATTGAATGTCTGTCTCAGTCTGTATTCAGACATATAGGGTACTATAAGGACAACATTTATTGGATATTAATTTATCTTAATATTAATTTATATTAATATTATTATTAAGTCAAGAAAAATGTTAAAAATATTTTTTTATCAATACGTGACGTGAAAGTGTTTTTGACATTTACATTCACTGAATATGGTACTGTTTTGACAACTATTTTACCTATTTTGTTCCTGTATTTAAATACTGTTATAGTGACAGCCGGAGCCTTTGAACCATAATGAGAGCAAGAGGTTTGGCACTTTAAAATCTGATTAAACCCACCATTTCTTTAGAAATGCCTGTACCAAGTCAGGGTCATTACAGTTTTCAGTTTTCCGGTTGTTGACTGATTTTGTCTGTTTATATAATTATGAGTTTTGACTTTCCCTTTGTAAGATTGCTCGGAGTTCGGTAATTTTGTTATTACCCTTATTAGATATAACTAACTTTCAGCTAAAATGTACATTATGCAATATGTATGTTATGAAGGAATAGAGATCCTTGCAACTCGCCTAGATGAGTCCTGGACTCACCACTCTACTTTCAGTTGAGACTCACCAAATTTTCAAATTTTAGATTTTTACAATGGAGGGACTCGTTAAAATTCACTGAAATCTCTTCAAAATAAATTGCTACAAGTATTCCTAAGGAACAAGGAAAACTTTGGAAGCACAATAGGGACAATCTTAAAACAAAAATAAAGTCAAAATTTCAGCTTTTCAAATTTCTAAATTTGGACTTAAATTTTTGACTTTTCAAATTTCAAAATTTCATCTTTTTAAATCTCAAAATCTCAAATTTTTAAATCTTCAAAATTTTGACTTTTTCAATCTCAAAAAACTTTACCATACTAGATGATCAGAATCAGTTACTCTAAACCAATCAACTTCCAATTATATTTTTTAAATAATTTTATTGTCTAAATAGTGACAAAAGGAGCAGACACAAGTTTCTCAACTTAGTATTGTCTTCTCCATATACATATACATACAATTTATGATATGTATTATGACTTCCAATCGATCATTGGCCCAAACACTACATACAATCATAGCCATGAAAGCCCCGATTATTAATTGAGAGAACAGTGCACTGTGTAGGACCAAATTGACACCTTCACAATAGTTGGACAACTTTCTCTAAATCTTCATGAAATACATCTGGGTGATTTTCAAAAAAATGAAGACTTTGTGTGACATAGAGGGTGAAATTTCAAATTGGACAAATTCACATAATTTTGGTTGTAAAATAATGTCAATATGATATATTCTTCAGATTCAGTTGCTCAGTGCAATATATGAAGACAAAAAAGAAACTTCAACTTTTATTAGCAACAAAGTGTTATAATGATAACAAATACAGACTTACTTCCTCAGAGATATCATTTTCTTTTGGGTATGGTAAGAGACCTAAATGTATTTCCATTTGATAATGATATGAAATAGGCACATTTTGGTACCAAACTTTGTATATATCATGAGAAAACAGTTTCAGTATATCAAAGAAACACTATTTTTACTGTATATTTTAAAAAATCTGGTAATTAAAGTGTTCATACAAGCATAAAAAATATGATCTAATGAGACTTAATAGTTGTAAATCAATTATTTATATATGCCTAATAAATATAACAAAAGTTAAGTTAAGTTGATCATTGGTGGTATAAACTAGAGGTAACCAAATGAAAATACTGTCCATTTTTTGATGTTTTGTCACACTCCTGACACATTTTTCTAAAAGATAAATACACATAATATCAAGCTAAATGCAATCATTGTTAGTCACAATA
Source organism: Bathymodiolus brooksi (assembly GCA_963680875.1). Lineage (NCBI taxonomy): Eukaryota > Metazoa > Mollusca > Bivalvia > Mytilida > Modiolidae > Bathymodiolus > Bathymodiolus brooksi. The sequence continues at coordinate 14,628,395 of OY804588.1, read as the reverse complement.
ACTTTTTTAAGTAGTACAATGTAGTACATAATCTATTTTGACTGAAAAAAGGTTTCCCTTGAATATTTTTCATTTTTGCATTGTTATGATGTTATTTCAATCATATTTTATCATATTCTAAGTAATACTATCATAATTATAAATAATGACAACTCAATTTTCAACCATTTATACATCTTTTCAAGAGTATAGTGCTTATTGAGAATTAAATAATTCACGGAGACAATTACAAGCAGTTTTATGGAGCCTATATGATTACAAAATAATCTATTTCTTAAATAAAATTGTCACACTCCTGACTCCCTCTCGAAAATAATATAACCAACTTATTCTTTCCAAACTAAAAGTTATATTTCTTCAAAAGCTTATATTTCTTACAGTTAACAGTAAATATTAAAAGAAGATTCAAAATTATGTTTTTGCTTTTTCTAATGATGAGTGTGCTAATTATTTGCCCTTTAGGAATTTATCTTATCAAAAATGGTTAAAATGGATTTGAAATTTATTAAAACTAGTAATAGATCATCTTTTCTTAGTATAAAATTACTTTTTAGTGGTTTTCAAATTAGTTTCCCCATGTTTCTCAATAATTTACTCTGCAAAAAAACTTCCTACTGCAATTGCAATCGACTTTTAATGTTTTTATGTCAGGAGTGTGACATATTACTGTTGAATGAAAAATTATTGATAAATTTTCAAAAATGCTAAATCAAAAGAATGAAAATGTTTTATGAAAGGCAAGATATATTAAAGTAAGTATTCTGTTTATCTAAAGCAACATACATCAATTTTTCATTTGGAAAAAATCCATATTTTGACATGTTTTAAGAAAATATAACCCTTTATCATCACTTATTATGAGAAAGGTGTCATGCAATATACAAAAATACTATAATTATTACTTATTGTTTATATGTAATTAAATTGAAAACATTGTGGAAGTTTGTAGAAGCCTGGTTTATTATTTTTTTTATTTAAAAGATATGCCTATTAAAAGTGTCACTCCTGACATTAGTTATTTTGATTTCCTAGCTATGCTATGTCATATATCAGAGCTATTTCCAACTTTTTTCTTTGATTGGGTCTGGAGCTTTTGGAAAATAAAGAAAATTGTGAACTATTAAAGCATAAAAACAAAGTACTATACAATTAAGATAAAATGTCACACTCCTGACATTTTTTGTGTCCCTCCTTATGCAAGCCCAATTTTACAACTATCATATTCATCCAGTCTAATACTACTAAATTATTATAACTAATGTTTTTTTACAACATATTTTGACTTTTCTGAACTAATTAGTCTCAACAATGAAAAACTATTAAGGTTTAATTTGACATTTGTACAATTTTCCAAGTTAAATTTATTCACGTACACTAATTTAAAAAATAGAATAATTTTTTGTCGCAAAATCATAGGGTCACAAAGCATCTAGATATTTGAAGTAAAATGGTACGAAATTATAGAATACCATCTTTCTTTAATATATTTTTTATTTTATTTTTTCTATCATCGAGGTAAGCTAAGGCAATTTAAAGTTTGTCACGCTAAAACGTCACACTCCTGACAAATTTGACCAGTTTTTAGAGGATAACTTTTTAACCGGAAGAGCAATCTCCATGACACTTTGCATGAAGATAACTGTTACCATTGTGCTTGTTTTAAGATATTTACCTTTCTTTCATATCATTTAATATTCAAATTATTCTCTGAAAATGAAAAGTCTTCATTTTTTTGAAAATCACCCATCTGTATGTCTAGAAATCTTCATCAATATTACTTTTGAAATAAATGGACTTAAATTATTAAACATATCACATATAAGTAAAATTTTTGTTTAATCAATTATAATTTTGATTATAATCAAAGGCCCAACATACACTATATGTATTATAGTTATAAAAGCCTTGATTATTAACAGATAATAACGGCTTTGGCCCAAATTTACCTCTTTCAAAAAAGTTGGACTACGTTCACTAAATGGTCGTGAAATATTTGTGGAAATCTTCCACAAGATTCCTTTTGAAAAATTGGACTAAATTTAGTGTTATATACAATCTAATTAAAATTAGATCTCCACAGTCCACACTTGCTCATCTTTATTTTGCTTGACACTGCAGAGATCTAATTTTAATTAGATTGGTATAAAATATAAAGTCTTGAGTCTTATAATGCATTATAATAATCATTTTAATTTACTGTATTATATAATTATATACTGTACTATACAATAATAACACTAACAATATCTAAAGATTCTTTTTTAGAATTAAAAGGGATGTAACTCTTGGCATACAATCATATATATGTTGTACAAATATAAGGGGTATGGAATTAATATGCCTGATTCTTGCGACTTGTTGGACAAGTAGATAGCTAGCTTGTCCTGGGACAAATAACCAAAAAAAAATATTTCAGAGCAAAATCATGGTGTTCCAATCCAAAAGTGGCTAACAATATACAGAATTGTACATGGTACATTTTTTACATGTATCATTATGAATACAAATATTTTATTAAAACTAATCAATGGGCCATAAAGGGCATGCATATATAAATATAATGATAATTATTGTTGAATATTACGACCCAATAATAATAATAATTCTATTACATTTACTAAAATGATAGCTAAGTTTTGGGTTACTGGGTTTTGATTCAGTTTCTTCTGTTTTTTTTCTTTTTTCTGCTATTTTTTCTTTTGTTGTTATCAAAATTTGTCAAAAAAATTTCCATTGGTTTTTTTTCAAAATATATCGCTGAAATAACTGTTTAGAATGTCAAAATTAATTGCTGCAAAATCCGACCCTGAATTATGATTTTTTAACATTTACCTTTTTACCATAATTTATATAAAGTCCAACCAAACCCAATTTTATTTGATATCATCAAGTTTTACTCTACCGAATCCATATTTAAGATAATCTGAATCGTTTGCATTGAACTTTGGGAGGTATAATTAATTTTATTTGATCCCGGTTTGGAATAGGACACCATATTTTAGCGTTTTCTATCAATAAGAGAAATCAATATGGCGAACGTGAAACATTGCACCGCTAGTCCATTCAACGATTTTGAAGGATTTCTTCACATCTTTTATTGTCGAATCAAAAATTTTACGGAATCATAGACTGAGAAACTACTTCGTCAAGTTGGTTGACAGGGGCAAGTGCAAAATAATCAGAACTCGCCTCACGATGTTCGGTTGCCTGATTGTCAAGTTCTTACACAAACGTACTCACCAAATTTTTTCTCTTCTCGCTTTTGGGGAGTTTGCGAGCGGCGTTTTGTTTCACTGATATTCCAAAAAATCAATCAGGGGCTGTCGTGGCCGTGATCGTATGGTAATTGGAATTTCCTATGCAATCAGTGCCAATCACCACTGATGTTGTGAGTTTGAATCTCGATCAGGGCGAGGTGTACAACATACATTGTGTGATATAGTTTGTCAGTCACTTCCGGCAGGTCGGTGGTATTCTCCGGGTCCACTGGTATCCTCCATTAATAAAACTGACCGCAACGATATAACTGAAATATTGTTGAAAGTGGTGTTAAACACCATCAAACAAACCAAAGAAATCAAATAAAATCACATTAGAAGTTAGAACACAACAATATATATGTTTTATGGGATATGCAGACATACAGTTTTGTTGTTTAGCTCTCAACATGTCACTATCAACATATATTCATCAAAAATTGGTACAAACATTTTTGTGCGCTTGCGCGTGACGTGCATTTTGGCGACTACGGTCTTTGACAACTATTTTTTTAAAGTTTTTATTGAAAAAATTTCAACCAAGACACGAAAGTAACGGTCATGTATATTTATCGCCACGGTATGTGTTTTCTTATGTCATGTCTTTTCATATCATCCATTTTATTTTGATTTCCACAGCACACGCATTATTTTTGACGTGTCCTCCGATTTCTATTTATGGAACGTAAACAGGACTACAATGTGACATCTGTAAAAAATGTTAAAGTTTGCTTTTAAAGACGTAAGTACCAAAAACAGTGAACCTACCTAATGAACCATACTTTTTGTAATGCTAAAAATTTACTTCATTTATAAAGTAGCTGGAAAAAAATCCAGAAGGGCTATATAAAATTTAACTATGTCGTCTGCCTCTCAGACACCGGCTCTTCCTGTCATGGGGTCACTGATCGTACTTGTAAACAAAAGAGCTGACTGAAATGTGCCTGTTTCTTATATAAAATACATGTCACTTTGCAGTGCATTGTGGTTTCAGCACTAAAAAAAACATCTAAAGTAAACACAATTTTGAAAGTGGTCATTTTCAAACATTCTGTTATTTTATTTAGATGTAGTATGATTTGGTAGATGGCCAGAACCATGAAATTTTAAAACCAGCCATTTCCGGATTATATATTCGTTTCCATCCCGTATATCGGCCTTTTTTTTACTTCACACGAAAACAGATGACGCCATTTTACTGACAACAAAAGTTGCCAGATAATCGAGAGTATATTAAAATACAAGAATGGCTTTAAAAACACTCTTAGGTACAAAGAAATATTTAACTAGCCATTCTTTGAAAATTCCAATCGTTATATATAAATGAAGGGTTAACACTGTTAATCGCTATATCGGAAAATCGATAATAGCACGAAAACGGATAACACGATGCTATGTTATGCAGTCATCGACTTTAGCAGTGGTCCGGTGGCCCACGGCCAGTGACTTTTGCCAAATTTTTTCAATAGAATCTATATAAATATTCTAATTTTGAAATTTTCTGGCCAGTAAATTCGAAAGTCTAATTTCGAAGACTGGTTATGGTATCAAATTTGCCTGTGTTTCTACGACTTTTTTAATAAGAGTTTGGAACTACTCAGTCTGTTGAATGTGGGCAGTATACGAAAGAAGAAGAAGGAACTGTGAGAAGCCGACGGTGTCACAGCCACAGGGGCTAGGTGCGTCCGGGAAAAAAAAACAAAAAAAAACTATATAATATTACAAGGGGGCGTAAAAATGGAAGCAAGTGAGTTCGCCCCCTTGTAGTATTATATAGTTTGGGGGGGGGGGGGGGGGGGGGGGGGGGTGTTTCGGACGCACCTAGCTCCTGTGGACGGTGTGATATTTTTATTTTCCAATTTTATATCGACTTCGGACTTCATCTCGGACCTTTCAGTTTTGGAGGGTTACAAACTATAGAATATAACTGTTTATTACTACTTTCGTTTTATACCTGTTTATCTATGACGTTAAATTGAACGCTTCAAGCGATTTTTGTCTTTGTTTATGTTTGAATATTCCTACTTCCGCCCGCCACAGGCCGGTCATACTAAAAAGCGCCCGGGACAGCCCGTGACCGTCCGGAGCAGCCCTGGACCACCCGGGTACTGGAAATAACGCCCGTCGTATTGGAATATTGTATAAATCGAATTTTTGTCGAAATTATAATGGAATATGATGTTAAGTGAGGTCTTACCGTGAGTGTAAATGTTCAAGTTATGTACTAAAAAGCGCCCGGGAGTATTCCCTTGTTTGGTGTAAATATTAGGTTTATTTCAATTCTATTATATATAGCTTGCTATATTTTATTGTCTTTTTCTTTGTTGTTTTTAGTTTTGTATAAAATCTGTATGTGTATTGGGTAATTAGCAAATGAATTACCGACACGTGCCTCGGTTATGACATTACACGCATGCATGCAAATGCATGAAAAAAATAATACATTTTAAACAAAAACCCCGTTTACTGTTCATAGTTGGCTTCCACTATTTTATAATGGAAGAGCCCTCACGCCACGTCAAGGCCATGAACAATGGGAGGGTGCGCCACCCTCCCAAAAGGATTTTAAATGAAAATATGTAATCACTAAATAACCAATCATTTTTAAATGCCCCCCCCCCCCCCCTTTATAATTTCGTTTTTTATATATAAAAGCTGTTATTATTTTTAATTTAATTCAATTTAAGTTAAGTTTTCCCAAAATATATACAGAAATTTACAGAAAGCAACCCGTATACTACTAAGACATCCTGTACAAGGCACGGGCATATCTGTCGTAGTCCGCGAAAACAAATTATTTATATTTTATCAACAGTTAAACTACTAAGATATCCTGCACACTTTATTTAAAACAATTATATACCCGTATATAATTTCGAAAAAAATTCGATTTTTAAAACAATATTCCAATACGACGGGCGTTATTTCCAGTACCCGGGTGGTCCCGGGCGGTCTCGGGCTGTCCCGGGCGCTTTTTAGTATGACCCCCACAGGCTATTTTTTTTACTTCCTGTTAATAGTGTTATATGGCGCGAAATTTAAAATCTCACATTATGCCCATTTACCGGACACATTTCATATTAGAGCGAGAGAACTTCGACTCTTGACAGTATTGGTTTAGATAAGAGTACATTTGGCGTGCATAGCCTGAGATCAGGTGGTGCTACTGCTGGAACAGAATCGGGAGTCGAAGATAGATTGTTTTAAAAACATGGAAAGTGGAAAAGCGAAAAGTCAGTAAAGACGATTATGAATAATTACACCTTATATATGAATGCTGTCTTCTGATTGGTTGATAAAAGGGGTATTTGTCCTTGGGAATTCCGTATTTCGAGGGAAAAATACCTGCTTTACATAGTTTATGACCTCACGGAATTACTCGGGTTTCTTCTTTCAACCAACGCTAAAGTAAAGAAAAAGGACAGACGACAGTCAGTCGTAATGTTTGAAAATTTTCAGATTTATTTGCATTATATTTTTTTAACATGTATATTGCAGCAAAACGGTAATTTATTCTATTTTCGATTTTGTTCCTGAAATACACATCTTTAAAAATATTTTTCTTATTTTCCTAGATTGATAAAAGTCTTGGAAATCAAATGATCTGAAGTTCTGAACCTGCTTGCATGCCACTGTTTTACTGGCTGTTAAATATTCGGCGGAATTAGACAAATATATCCTGTTAGTGAGTGTTATTTGCGAAACTAAATACCGGCTATGGCGGCTCTGGAAATTTGCCTCTCCTCTCAACCGGTATTTTTCGCAAATAACCCTCACTAACAGGATTTGTTGTATAAAAGACTGTATTGATCAGAGATTATCTGTATCTAAACACATGGGTTTATAATTTTGATTTCTACTTTTCAAGTCCTTTTCTTTGTCAAATCGATGCATATCATCAGTTGTGCTGTCATGGCGAGCTGATATACCAAATACGGGTTTTTGAGTTTTCTTTATAATTATTTTCTGTTTAAATATTGAATAAGAACATACTTGACATGTTTGTGGATCTTTAGTGACATCGATGAAATGCTAAAAAGTGTAGTAATTATCTTCATGTTGTGTCAAGGATTTTAATAGCAATCTAAGAGAAGAAAACGGGTTATTAAGACTTTGTGTTGAAATCTGGTGAAAAAACCCAACTCATCAGATTACAAGTGTAGAGCTTTTTAATTCAGTGTACAACAGACTAAGAGAAATTAAAATAATTGAAACGCATATTGTTATTTTTTAAAAAGGGGGACAAAACAACAGATAATATGCTTATATTACCCACTTTAATATTCACCAATAGATATATAATAAATGCTATGTATACTTGATTCGCAGATTTTAAGAACGCTTTTGTTTCTCTTCTTTCTATTTAGCTTTCTTGTTTAAATTTATAAAATATTGTTGAGAGAACCCTTTTTAGTCCAATCAAAAGCATAAATACAGTAAATTCTTTTGAATTTGGGATTAAGATAAATTGAAATTGGGTCCGAATATTTATTGTGTATGAATGATTTTAATATAAAAATATTCATATTTATTGCATATAAGAATAAAAATCATACATTTCTCCACGTGACCTTCACTATTCCGTGATATAGACTGGAATGCTGATATAGACCGGTCCAAAGACCGTGTATAGACTGGTACTACTGGTCTATACACGGATATTTGTTTGTTTACGTTTTAATAAATTATATATATATATATATACAATGTTACATATAATCTCATTTTATTTCTCATTATCAGTTGAACACCATTCAAACAATTGCTGTAGTCAATTCAAATTAAGTAACAACGAAGGTGATCACGCCTTGGAAAACCTTCAATGATCCTGATTAAAAATTTCTATGCATTTATATTGTATGTGTCAGATTCTGGTCTTCAATGCAATAAACACAATAGTTACTGATATAGAGTGCAATATCAGGATAGACAGACTGCCCTTGGGTCGTGGTACTGGTCCGTACCACGACCCTTGGGCAGTCTGAATATCCTGATATTGCCCTCCATATCAATAACTATTATATAATTATATTCCAATAAGTTGTTGCTTTTATCCGGACCATACAGTGTAAGTTTTGTAGTTACATATGGTAACAAAGAACACATGGAACATACATTGTAAGTTTTGTAGTTACATATGGTAACAAAGAACACATGGAACATACATTGTAAGTTTTGTATTTGCATATGGTAACAGAGAACACATGGAACATACATTGTAAGTTTTGTAGTTACATATGGTAACAAAGAACACATGAAACATACAGTGTAAGTTTTGTAGTTACATATGGTAACAAAGAACACATGGAACATACATTGTAAGTTTTGTAGTTACATATGGTAACAAAGAACATATGGAACATACATTGTAAGTGTTGTAGTTACATATGGTAACAAAGAACACATGGAACATACATTGTAAGTGTTGTAGTTACATGTGGTAACAAGGAACATATGAAACATACATTGTAAGTTTTGTAGTTACATATGGTAACAAAGAACACATGGAACATACATTGTAAGCTTTGTAGTTACATATGGTAACAAAGAACACATGAAACATACAGTAAGTTTTGTACTTACATATGGTAACAAAGAACATATGGAACATACAGTGTAAGTTTTGTAGTTACATATGGTAACAAAGAACACATGAAACATACATTGTAAGTTTTGTAGTTACATATGGTAACAAAGAACACATGGAACATACAGTGTAAGTTTTGTAGTTACATATGGTAACAAAGAACACATGGAACATACATTGTAAGTTTTGTATTTGCATATGGTAACAAAGAACACATGGAACATACATTGTAAGTTTTGTAGTTACATATGGTAACAAAGAACACATGAAACATACATTGTAAGTTTTGTTGTTACATATGGTAACAAAGAACACATGGAACATACATTGTAAGTTTTGTAGTTACATATGGTAACAAAGAACATATGGAACATACATTGTAAGTGTTGTAGTTACATATGGTAACAAAGAACACATGGAACATACATTGTAAGTTTTGTAGTTACATATGGTAACAAAGAACACATGGAACATACATTGTAAGTGTTGTAGTTACATGTGGTAACAAGAAACATATGAAACATACATTGTAAGTTTTGTAGTTACATATGGTAACAAAGAACACATGGAACATACATTGTAAGTTTTGTAGTTACATATGGTAACAAAGAACATATGGAACATACATTGTAAGTGTTGTAGTTACATATGGTAACAAAGAACACATGGAACATACATTGTAAGTGTTGTAGTTACATATGGTAACAAAGAACACATGGAACATACATTGTAAGTTTTGTAGTTATACATGGTAACAAAGAAGGCATGGAACATAGTGTAAGTTGTGTAGTTACATATGGTAACAAAGAACACATAGAACATACATTGTAAGCTTTGTAGTTACATATGGTAACAAAGAACACATGGAACATAGTGTAAGTTTTGTAGTTACATATGGTAACAAAGAACACATGAAACATAGTGTAAGTTTTGTAGTTACATATGGTAACAAAGAACACATGGAACATACATTGTAAGTTTTGTAGTTACATATGGTAACAAAGAACACATGGAACATACATTGTAAGTTTTGTAGTTACATATGGTAACAAAGAACACATGGAATATACATTGTAAGTGTTGTAGTTATATATGGTAACAAAGAACACATGGAACATACATTGTAAGAAAAGTTTGAAGATACCGGTAATTGGAAGTCATAATTCGTAAAAGGACAGACAATTCAATGAACAAAACAAAAAAAGACAAACAATACACAGAAAACTAAAGATTGAGCAACACGAACCCCACTAAAACTCAGAAGATTTCTCGAAGAAAACATTCAGGACCTGATATGACTACCTTGCATCCTTAAAAATTGCTCCCTATGGCCTCGGCACATATCTATTCAGCAAATGTCGGCACCAGTTTCTATCGTTGTTTTCTCTGTGCTGTTTGTAGTTCATTTTGTGGCAGGATATTGCGGCATCGTAATGAGGTTGAAGAGATTGTTGATCGTAGCTGTTTGATTTTTCCTTATTTCAGTGGAGGAGTTACTCTTCAATTACAAACCAGTCAGTAATAAGACCCATCGCCATAGATTTGTTTGATTTATTCGTTTTATTCAGGGATATAATTAGAAGGAGCCTGATCTTATAAGGTGGGAAAACTCTATCGGTCTTCAAAATTGGATTCTGTAAATTGCTATGAATTAAGGAATGAAGATTAGACGTAAAAAGGATTGCTTCAATACTTATTTATGACTATTAAGTGACAATCGGTCGGAAAATTAATGAGAGTTTCCACAGAGACACTTTTTTAAATAACAGTCGAATTTCCGTCTTAGACAGATATTTATTGACAAATATATCTACTTGTTGGTATTCTTTTCAAATTATTTTTGATTAATTTCCCTAACCATCCATATATGTTTTTATATTAACAATACAATGACAATAACACAAATAACATTCAATATCACAGTGACTATAAAACATATCTAGGTCGTTCTAATAAAAAACAATATATAGCTTCATATATTTTTCATGTCTATGGTTAAACGCATGGTTATTCAACAAATCGCCGTGGTTTTTTTTGGAAAATGAAGACCAGTAATTAGGAATTTAAAGTTTGACGACATTAATCACTGAGTCAGACATTTCGTGCCTTAAAGGAAACTACAGGAATTATTTCTCTGATCTGTATCAAGAACCGAGCCTCCAAGACATGGCTAGTAATTAAATAAATAAGAGGGCAAGATCTGTCGAATTAGCATAAAGTCTTAACAATGGATATAAATTACACTATACACTGACTTAAAATGTGTTTAATAAAGTCAAGGAATAGACTATGATTGCAGTTTGCCAAGCAAGGCTACGATGCTCCTTGGTTGAGGTCATGGCTATAAAGATTCCACGGTCTCCATCATGAACTGATTGATCGTTGAGAATTATCAATTTCTCAAATGGCAATGGATCGTTTCCCTTTTACGTAGAATATTTTAGTGTAAGCGTTGACAAAACGCAACTAAAAGGAGCGGGGAAAATATATATTCAAGGGCGTATAAGACTGACAAACAAATAATCGGTCATCGGTTCCATCTTGTAGAACTGTCACCAACAACTAAAAACGCTCTAATTTTTTTTAGATACATGTGCGGCACACAATTTTTTACATGGAAATGAAAAAAAAAATAGTTGACGACAAAGTTGATTTTCAAAAACTGTTATTTCAATGAAAATACATCATAACAATATGCAACTATTTGTCAATTTTGTCAACCATATATTTGCCTGTCTTGTGAATCTAGTTTTAATTAAAATAATGGGCACTGATAGATTTTGGTAAAAATCTGACTATTTATTTACTTGTTGGTACAGACTTAGACTTAGACTTAGACTTAGACTTAAAGACCTATATTTATGACAGACCATACTTTCCATAATTTGTAAAACACTAAGTTCATCTACTTCAGACTTTTAAATTATATGGCCTTTAGATCTTTTAACATTGAGCCTATCTCAAGAAAATTATTTCATAAACACGCCGTGTGGTGCGGGTGCATTGAATCAATATTAATATTAAATTTCTGTTTTTATTCCGCATTTCCATGCATGTCCTTTAACGTCGTTGGCGGGAAATCGTAAACTTCCTGTCCCATGACGTCATATTGTAAACATTTAAAGAAGTTTGCAGAATAAGAAGCCGTTAGCAGGAAAATTACTAAAAGACAAAACAAAACCAAAAGACAATGGGAGTTTTACTAACGTGGAGGAGTATGAAGAGCAAAGTGAGACGTTTCTTAAATCGACCAGCCTTGGAAAAAATAGGAATTTCGCTATTTTTCTCAATTTCCATTTCTTTGTTGAGAACCTACTCAACGGATCAGTTTATGGATATGTCAGTATGGTGGTTTGTGTACCTGAATTGGTGCTTTTTCGTTTTACCGACTGTAAAAGACAAACTGACAATGACCATGGTGTGGAATGTTGTCTACGTCATCGTTGCTTTGTTTTTGGCTGACGGGATCTTTTATGGCTTGTACGGATACGCAAAGCGATATTTCAACCAACCAAACATTGGTATGGAGTCTACCGATATGAAATCCTGTGCATTTTTCATGAACGCCGTCAGGATATGTTGCATATTGTTCTGTATTGTACGTTCAAGCACGAAGTTCGTCAACAATTTGAGTCCAGTGAAATCTCCAAGAAAGTACAATTTGAGGAAAAAATGAACATTGTTACCGTATACCCAAATAATACTGCCTATTGGTAGATTTTGACTTTGAGTTGCTGAAAATGACACTTCTATTTATTTATAGCCATGGGATATGCTTTACCTATATTCGTGATAGACTATAGTATACAAGTAACCTTATTTTTGCTGAAGATTATCGTTTTATTTATGTTTACCAGAGACTATTCATGACTTATATTTACCACGAGCGATTCGTATTTACCAAGAACTATACTTAACTTATACTTGCCACAGCTTGTACTTTTCACACCCAATCATAAGCTATACTGTTACTTAACATGTATGGCCTTCATTTACATATTTCACCGACAATAGTTATATGATATTGCTATATGTTATGCTTAAATTGTATTGTTATAGAGTATACTTGACTTAAATATATTTATGTTATTATTTATTGTCTTTTCTTGGGGTGTTTTGGTGCTAAATTACAGTAAATTTACAAACTTTGAAACAATTTAGTCCAACCTTTCATGTATTAAAATACCTTATGTTTTAATAACCTTGTCACAGTTTTTTAAACATTAATGACATCACGATTGATTGATTGACAACTTTATTAGTATTTCAGCTATATCGTGACATCACGGTAAATTTACATAATCTAATAAAATTTAAAAAACAAAAACAAAAAACAACAACAGAGAAACAAACAAAACACAATAAAAACATCTGACTTTCTCTCCTTTCCACCATTTCTTTAGAAATGCCTGTACCAAGTGGGGTCATTACGGTTTTCACAGTTTTCCGGTTGTTGACCGATTTTGTCTGTTTATATAATTATGAGTTTTGACTTTCCCTTTGTAAGATTGTTCGGAGTTCGGTAATTTTGCTATTACCCTTATTTTGAAATGTTATTTATTTATTTTATTTTTGTTTTTGTTGTTTTGGCGATTGCCAAAAACATACAATGCAAATCTAATTTTAATAAGATTGAATTCCGCATTAATTACATTAGGTAGAAATACTATAGAAGATTTGTAGTTTTGGGTTTAGGTTTATGGTGTTTAACACCACTTTCAACAATATTTCAGTTATATCGTAGCGATCAGTTTTATTGATGGAGGAAACCGGAGTACCCGGAGAAAACCACCGACCTGCCGCAAGTCACTGACAAACTTTATGAGGTTGTGAACTCACAATTTTCGTGGTGATAGGCACTGATTGCACATGTAGTTATAAATCCAACTACCATACGACCACGACTGCCCCTACAAGATTGGTGTAGGTCAATGTATGTAAAGTTGAATTGTCGTTCACATTCATCTACATCCATATTTCTTCCTATTATAGTAAACACAAAACTAAGTTAATTTAGTCCAATACACAATACAATTATAGTAGTTTTGTAGCATCAATTTGTGATAAACATATTATCAGAAGAAATTAATTATCTTTGCCAAAGAAGGCATCGGTTGGGTAGGTGGTGTTGTAAGACATGAAGCTGAAAGCTGACATCCAAAGACAGATCATAAATTTGGATCATAATAATTATTTGTATATTAGGCACAATTGGAAGTCTTTTCTATAAAACTATAATTGTATTTGTGCTGGTCAAATTCATCTGCGTAGTCTAGAAATTGCCGTTAAATAACAATACATTTGATTTTAATTGTTGATCTTCATCAGAATATTTGGTGTTTAACGTCACTAAATTGCAACAATATTTCAATTATATCGTGGTGGTAAGTTTTAATGGTGGAGGAACCTACCGACCTGTCGCAAATCACTGAAAAAAAGTTTATCATATAATGTTGTATCGAGTACACCTCGCCATAAGCGGCATTCGAACTCACAACTTTAGTGGTGATACGCACTGATTGCACAGGCTGTAATCCAACAGCAATATGATCACAACAACGACGGCCCCTGTATTCAATTCGAACAATGAAATAAGTAAACAACTAAACTTACATAGATTTTTATAAGTACCTACTAAACTACCTTTAAACATATAAAATATAACATATAAAATGAAGGCCCGGGTGACTCAATGCGTTAGGTACATGTAGTTGGATTACCTAACAACTCATGCATTCCTATCACCAGTATGGCGTGGGTTCGCGCCCGGCTTTGTAAATTACAAAAAAGGATGTACTCGACTCGCAGCTGCAAGTGATAAAGTTTACCAGTTGTTTGCCCATGGTCGGTGGTTCTCTCCGGGTACTCCGGCATCTTCCACCACTAAAACTGGTCGCCATCATATAGCTGAAATATTGCTGAAAGTTGCATTAAACACCAAAAATCAATCAATCATATAAAAATGTTACTTTCAAAGTACAACCAACTGTAATATTTTTGTAGTTCACATATCTGATTACAATTGTTAGAACGTTATAATTGTCAACCTTGCCAAACACCAAAATGCCAATGTCAAACTTCTTTTTATTCCTAAACCCCATGTTTTACTAATCTAATTAAAATTAGATCTACACACTTGCTCCACGAGCGACCAAAAAAAAACGATAGAAAATAGGGAGCAAGTGTGTAGATCTAATTTTAATTAGATTGATGTTTTACGGACTGGTCATATGAGTTCAGCATTTCGGCAATGACCGAAGGCCGCTCATATAGACAACATATTAATGAACAATGGGCCGACATGATAGGTGACGGATACGATGCCCTGGCCGTTTTTCAAGCCCAGTTCGCTTCTGTTACTGCATCATGTGAGTACTCCCAGATGTGTCTTACAAACTACTGATCTGTTGTTACATGAATAGGCACAATTCCATTCCAGCGAAATCTTAATAAAGGTGCTTCATAGGATCTTATCTGGCGTTTTCCACGGAAACTAGAATGTCAACTGGCCAACAGCCGCCTTTCAACAATCAACGAACCCCGGGGTATAGAAATGGGACCGAGAGCCTCTTCGGCTTGAAGGGGCGTCCGTCGGTTGTGCGGGATGTATAAATTCACAACCAACCCGTCCTGCGGATGAGACGTAAATAAAACCGAGGTCCCGTGTTGAGAGATTGCCACCCTCTCCGCACGTTAAAGAACCCAGTGTAACAGCTTATGAGCATTATACTCATGATGAGTGGTCCATAAGAGACCTGTTGCACTGGCAAAATTATCCGTCCATACCCATCACCTTTCCTTGTTTCGAGTCCCGTGGCGTTTAAATTTTTAAATGTTCTCGTCCTGAATATAGCTGAAAAATTGCTCGCTGGACGTTAAACACCAATCAATCAATCAATCAACAATCAACGGATGACCCTTCGTTTATATCCAACCCTCGTTTGTACATTCCATAACGACGGCCTGTTTCAACAAAAATAGCAGACGGCTTTTCTCTTTATCACTTGTTACATAAGCTAAATATAGCAGCCGATATAACACTAGAAAATGTATTATGTATTTCACAGGCACTTGACCGATGAACCTTAATTTCCCCGTGTTTGCCACGTACCCCCGTGGCAAACACGGGGAAATTAAGGTCCATCGGTCAAGTGCCTGTGATGTATTTAGGTAAAACAGAAAGCCAATAGCTCTTCTTTACACGCTCCTCATCGCAGTTCAACGTCAAAAACGCCATATACGACCAAGCTAGACAGATAAGGTATTTGTCGACATGAACATTTTTATTTGTTACCACTTCATGCATTCTGTCAGAATTTTAAATTCTATTTTTATCTCTTTTTGACATGAAACTCTTGTTATTATTACTGAATTGTGAGCAAATACATTTCGAGTTTCCCTTATACACACACCATGATGTCCTTGACATTTCAATGCTCCTCGTTAGCTGAACCGTTCAGCGTTAGAAATAATCGTATGCGGGGTCACAGGTGCCCGTAGACAGGACCCCCATGTCGTGGTACCGCCCACCAATTTATATTCGTTTATTTTCTTATTTCTGATATATTTCGCTTGGAAAATATATGGGAATACTGACAAACAGGTTTTCTGACACCTGTTTGTCAGTATTCCCATATATTTTCCAAGCGAAATATATCAGAAATAAGAAAATAAACGAAAATAAATTGGTGGGCGGTACCACGACATGGGGTACCATATGGGGGTCCTGTCTACGGGCACCTGTGTGCGGGGTGTGCTGAATCTCCAAGTATCTACATAGTATCCACATATTTGGCCATTATAAAAAAGCAAATTACAAAAAAAAAACTAGTAATTTCGATGAATTTTCCATGTAGCTCTATTAAAGAAACTAATATTTCAAGGCTTGTGAAAACCTTCCTCCTACTATAGACTAAAGTAGCAATAATTCTGATAGTCAAGTCCTTTATACTACAGTAGTAAAGAATTAATGCCTTTAGCCTCTTTATTCATTCATATTCATCAAATGCCAATGAAATTATGCAACCGTATGAATATTGAATGACTATAAATATCACTTTCACAGATTTATCAATGAAAAATAATATTGTCCAACCCCCAATGAAAACGTGACATGTTAATTTGGGAACCATAATTAATATTAAAATTATTTCTCCAACTAAAATTTCACACTGACAGTCATTCTTATAGTTATACACAAATTACACAAAAATGTGAAGTCATCTTTCTTAACAGAAAACTTTCATATAGCTTTTCACAAGATGTCCCGGAATGGCCTCATCTACTGAGTGCATGAATAACCCCGGGTATATAAATATTGTCAAGTTTCTAGGACGTGGGTTACAGACCTTTTGAATCAGGAGCCGTCGTGGTCATGATCGTATGGTTGTTGGATTTACAACTGTCTATGCAATCAGTGTCTATCACCACTTAAGTTGTGAGTTCGAATCGAGGTGTACTCGATACAACATTATGTGATAAAGTTTGTCAGTGACTTCAGCAGGTCGGTGGTTTTCTCGAGGTACTCGGGTGTCCTCCACCAATAAAACTGGCCGCTACTATATAACTGAAATATTGTTGGAAGTGGCGTTAAACACCATAATCCTAACCTTACGATCACGAGGACCCCAGAAGGGTGGTTTAGACTTGTTGAAGTCGTTCATACTGCAATACGTTTGTAACTAAATCTTTTGGTTTCAATACATATAATTTAATTTGATTTGAATACTGCAATCTGATTGGCTGATCCGCCTGGATTTTTTTTTTTGTTATACTTGGTTGGTATTGTGACGTCATCAACGTATTCATTCGCCAACGTCAAATTCAAATAGTCGCATGGAATAATCTAGACTGACAATTGCCTGTCTCAATCTATTGGATATAGACGAGGTACGAGCCAGGGGACATAACTCGTCAGTCTAGGAATAATCGTAATTAAAATCGAGGAATCATTAAATTTTGTTGTAAAAATTAAATTATAAGGAATATTTGAAAATTTTTGAACAGGCTATACTTGTTTTACCTGGTTTGGAACAGTTTACGCTTTTCATAATTCGCGGTTTATTAAGCGTAAACTGCCCCAAACCAGGTTATATGGCATAACCTGTTCAAAAATTTCAAACATTCCTTAAGTAATACACATATATGAAATAAATGGAGCAGACTGATCTTGGATGATAAAGTATGTATATTGGTAAGGTTTTAAGTGGTGTTTGTGTTGCTTTAGTTGTCTGTGTAGTGTTTTGTATGTCATTTTTTGTCCTGTTTCCTTTGGCCATTGTATTGTGTCATTCTTCGATTTACCACATTTGATGCTTTCAAACTTTACCTACATGCATATTCAAGACTTTGTTTGCAAATAAAAGTTTCATTTTGGTATCTTTTGCTTAATTCCATGTCTGAAACGTTTGTGCTGACCAATATTCAAAACAATTGCGGTTAATTTGTATAAATTAGAATAAGTATCTGTGACAGGGCTGTTCAAACAAAGATTGTTGTTATCAATTTTTCAGCTATATCATGGAAAGAACAAGTTACTTTTTAGCTCATCAGGTCCAAAAGGTCATGTTGGATATTGTCATCACCTTGCGTTTGTAAACTTTTATATTTTAACCTTGTTTTCTAAAACCAGTGGGCCAATCGGAAGCAAGCTTGTTAGAAATGTTCATTGGATGGTCCTCTAAAAAGTGCATGTTATTTTTTGTTGATCTGAAATGTTCAAAAGAAACAAGGTGTCAGAATGGGTGTTTTCTGTTTTTATATGTGGATCGTTTATTTTCAACCAATCTTGGAAGTTTTAATCTTTAAGTTCCTTGTGAAAGCTTACAGATTTGATATGGGTCTTACCGCTTCTATGTGGTCAAAATGGGATCAATACCCAAAATTGCAAAGTTCATTTTGATAGTTATTTTCTTTTGATTCCTTATGAAAATCTATGCCTGTGATTTTCAAACAGATTGGTCTAACTGTTATGGGCTTCAAAATAAAAGGGGGCAACACCTATTATGAAAACTTTTTTTTTAATTTTAAGTGATTTGTGTGCAGTTTGTTTCACTGGATTCCTTTTTTGGAAGTGTTGTAGCTTTTACTGGTGTAGAGATGTGAGAGGACCAAAGGTCATATGTTAATGGTAGGACTCTATGTGAAATGAATAAATTATTTGTTCTCAAAACCAGACTTGATTGAACATAACTGTATGAATGACCAAGTGAAGGATACAGACTTAGAGGAGCCCCTAGTTTAACAGGTGATGATGTCCTCTTTGATACAGGTGAGATAAACATGTAGTTTCTGAGAAGCAGATATTTAAAATATCAGCCAATCAGATAGTCTAATTGGCTAGCACCCATGTTGACTTTTGGAATGGATTCAAAATCTCAAAGGATGTGTTTAAGACCATCCCAGTAACATATCTGACAAGCTTAAAACCATCCCAGTAACATATCTGACAAGCTTAAGACCATCCCAGTAACATATCTGACAAGCTTAAGACCATCCCAGTAACATATCTGACAAGCTTAAGACCATCCCAGTAACATATCTGACAAGCTTAAGACCATCCCAGTAACATATCTGACAAGCTTAAGACCATCCCAGTAACATATCTGACAGTAGTGTTTTGTAGATTATTATTTGTCTTTTTCTTTTGACCATTGTATTGTCTGTACTTTTTCTTTTGACCATTGTATTGTCTGTACTTTTTCTTTTGACCATTGTATTGTCTGTACTTTTCTTTTGACCATTGTATTGTCTGTACTTTTTCTTTTGACCATTGTATTGTCTGTACTTTTTCTTTTGACCATTGTATTGTCTGTACTTTTTCTTTTGACCATTGTATTGTCTGTACTTTTTCTTTTGACCATTGTATTGTCTGTACTTTTCTTTTGACCATTGTATTGTCTGTACTTTTCTTTTGACCATTGTATTGTCTGTACTTTTTCTTTTGACCATTGTATTGTCTGTACTTTTCTTTTGACCATTGTATTGTCTGTTCTTTTCTTTTGACCATTGTATTGTCTGTACTTTTTCTTTTGACCATTGTATTGTCTGTACTTTTTCTTTTGACCATTGTATTGTCTGTACTTTTTCTTTTGACCATTGTATTGTCTGTACTTTTTCTTTTGACCATTGTATTGTCTGTACTTTTCTTTTAACCATTGTATTGTCTGTACTTTTTCTTTTGACCATTGTATTGTCTGTACTTTTCTTTTGACCATTTTATTGTCTGTTCTTTTTTTTTCGACCATTGTATTGTCTGTACTTTTTCTTTTGACCATTGTATTGTCTGTACTTTTTCTTTTGACCATTGTATTGTCTGTACTTTTTCTTTTGACCATTGTATTGTCTGTTCTTTTTCTTTTGACCATTGTATTGTCTGTACTTTTCTTTTGACCATTGTATTGTCTGTACTTTTTCTTTTGACCATTGTATTGTCTGTACTTTTTCTTTTGACCATTGTATTGTCTGTACTTTTCTTTTGACCATTGTATTGTCTGTACTTTTTCTTTTGACCATTGTATTGTCTGTACTTTTTCTTTTGACCATTGTATTGTCTGTACTTTTCTTTTGACCATTGTATTGTCTGTACTTTTTCTTTTGACCATTGTATTGTCTGTACTTTTTCTTTTGACCATTGTATTGTCTGTACTTTTTCTTTTGACCATTGTATTGTCTGTACTTTTTCTTTTGACCATTGTATTGTCTGTTCTTTTTCTTTTGATCATTGTATTGTCTGTACTTTTCTTTTGACCATTGTATTGTCTGTACTTTTCTTTTGACCATTGTATTGTCTGTACCTTTTCTTTTGACCATTGTATTGTCTGTTCTTTTTCTTTTGACCATTGTATTGTCTGTACTTTTTCTTTTGACCATTGTATTGTCTGTACTTTTTCTTTTGACCATTGTATTGTCTGTACTTTTTCTTTTGACCATTGTATTGTCTGTACTCTTTCTTTTGACCATTGTATTGTCTGTACTTTTTCTTTTGACCATTGTATTGTCTGTACCTTTTCTTTTGACCATTGTATTGTCTGTACTTTTTCTTTTGACCATTGTATTGTCTGTACTTTTTCTTTTGACCATTGTATTGTCTGTACTTTTCTTTTGACCATTGTATTGTCTGTACTTTTTCTTTTGACCATTGTATTGTCTGTACTTTTCTTTTGACCATTGTATTGTCTGTACTTTTTCTTTTGACCATTGTATTGTCTGTACTTTTCTTTTGACCATTGTATTGTCTGTACTTTTTCTTTTGACCATTGTATTGTCTGTACTTTTTCTTTTGACCATTGTATTGTCTGTACTTTTTCTTTTGACCATTGTATTGTCTGTTCTTTTCTTTTGACTATTGTATTGTCTGTGTGTTTCTGTTCTTTTGACCATTGTATTGTCTGTACTTTTCTTTTGACCATTGTATTGTCTGTTCTTTTCTTTTGACCATTGTATTGTCTGCACTTTTTCTTTTGATCATTGTATTGTCTGTACTTTTTCTTTTGACCATTGTATTGTCTGTACCTTTTCTTTTGACCATTGTATTGTCTGTTCTTTTTCTTTTGACCATTGTATTGTCTGTACTTTTCTTTTGACCATTGTATTGTCTGTACTTTTTCTTTTGACCATTGTATTGTCTGTACCTTTTCTTTTGACCATTGTATTGTCTGTACTTTTTCTCTTGACCATTGTATTGTCTGTACTTTTTCTTTTGACCATTGTATTGTCTGTACTTTTCTTTTGACCATTGTATTGTCTGTACTTTTTCTTTTGACCATTGTATTGTCTGTACTTTTCGTTTGACCATTGTATTGTCTGTTCTTTTTCTTTTGACCATTGTATTGTCTGTACTTTTTCTTTTGACCATTGTATTGTCTGTACTTTTCTTTTGACCATTTTATTGTCTGTACTTTTTCTTTTGACCATTGTATTGTCTGTACTTTTTCTTTTGACCATTGTATTGTCTGTACTTTTTCTTTTGACCATTGTATTGTCTGTACTTTTTCTTTTGACCATTGTATTGTCTGTACATTTTCTTTTGACCATTGTATTGTCTGTACCTTTTCTTTTGACCATTGTATTGTCTGTACTTTTTCTCTTGACCATTGTATTGTCTGTACTTTTTCTTTTGACCATTGTATTGTCTGTACTTTTCTTTTGACCATTGTATTGTCTGTACTTTTTCTTTTGACCATTGTATTGTCTGTACTTTTCGTTTGACCATTGTATTGTCTGTTCTTTTTCTTTTGACCATTGTATTGTCTGTACTTTTTCTTTTGACCATTGTATTGTCTGTACTTTTTCTTTTGACCATTGTATTGTCTGTACTTTTCTTTTGACCATTTTATTGTCTGTACTTTTTCTTTTGACCATTGTATTGTCTGTACTTTTTCTTTTGACCATTGTATTGTCTGTACTTTTTCTTTTGACCATTGTATTGTCTGTTCTTTTCTTTTGACCATTGTATTGTCTGTGTGTTTCTGTTCTTTTGACCATTGTATTGTCTGTACTTTTCTTTTGACCATTGTATTGTCTGTTCTTTTCTTTTGACCATTGTATTGTCTGCACTTTTTCTCTTGATCATTGTATTGTCTGTACTTTTTCTTTTGACCATTGTATTGTCTGTACCTTTTCTTTTGACCATTGTATTGTCTGTACTTTTTCTTTTGACCATTGTATTGTCTGTACTTTTTCTTTTGACCATTGTATTGTCTGTACTTTTCTTTTGACCATTGTATTGTCTGTACTTTTTCTTTTGACCATTGTATTGTCTGTACTTTTCTTTTGACCATTATATTGTCTGTACTTTTTCTTTTGACCATTGTATTGTCTGTACTTTTTCTTTTGACCATTGTATTGTCTGTTCTTTTTCTTTTGACCATTGTATTGTCTGTACTTTTCTTTTGACCATTGTATTGTCTGTACTTTTTCTTTTGACCATTGTATTGTCTGTACTTTTTCTTTTGACCATTGTATTGTCTGTTCTTTTTCTTTTGACCATTGTATTGTCTGTACTTTTTCTTTTGATCATTGTATTGTCTGTACTTTTTCTTTTGACCATTGTATTGTCTGTACTTTTTCTTTTGACCATTGTATTGTCTGTACTTTTTCTTTTGACCATTGTATTGTCTGTACATTTTCTTTTGACCATTGTATTGTCTGTACCTTTTCTTTTGACCATTGTATTGTCTGTACTTTTTCTCTTGACCATTGTATTGTCTGTACTTTTTCTTTTGACCATTGTATTGTCTGTACTTTTCTTTTGACCATTGTATTGTCTGTACTTTTTCTTTTGACCATTGTATTGTCTGTACTTTTCGTTTGACCATTGTATTGTCTGTTCTTTTTCTTTTGACCATTGTATTGTCTGTACTTTTTCTTTTGACCATTGTATTGTCTGTACTTTTCTTTTGACCATTTTATTGTCTGTACTTTTTCTTTTGACCATTGTATTGTCTGTACTTTTTCTTTTGACCATTGTATTGTCTGTACTTTTTCTTTTGACCATTGTATTGTCTGTACTTTTTCTTTTGACCATTGTATTGTCTGTACATTTTCTTTTGACCATTGTATTGTCTGTACCTTTTCTTTTGACCATTGTATTGTCTGTACTTTTTCTCTTGACCATTGTATTGTCTGTACTTTTTCTTTTGACCATTGTATTGTCTGTACTTTTCTTTTGACCATTGTATTGTCTGTACTTTTTCTTTTGACCATTGTATTGTCTGTACTTTTCGTTTGACCATTGTATTGTCTGTTCTTTTTCTTTTGACCATTGTATTGTCTGTACTTTTTCTTTTGACCATTGTATTGTCTGTACTTTTTCTTTTGACCATTGTATTGTCTGTACTTTTCTTTTGACCATTTTATTGTCTGTACTTTTTCTTTTGACCATTGTATTGTCTGTACTTTTTCTTTTGACCATTGTATTGTCTGTACTTTTTCTTTTGACCATTGTATTGTCTGTTCTTTTCTTTTGACCATTGTATTGTCTGTGTGTTTCTGTTCTTTTGACCATTGTATTGTCTGTACTTTTCTTTTGACCATTGTATTGTCTGTTCTTTTCTTTTGACCATTGTATTGTCTGCACTTTTTCTTTTGATCATTGTATTGTCTGTACTTTTTCTTTTGACCATTGTATTGTCTGTACCTTTTCTTTTGACCATTGTATTGTCTGTACTTTTTCTTTTGACCATTGTATTGTCTGTACTTTTTCTTTTGACCATTGTATTGTCTGTACTTTTCTTTTGACCATTGTATTGTCTGTACTTTTCGTTTGACCATTGTATTGTCTGTACTTTTTCTTTTGACCATTGTATTGTCTGTGCCTTTTCTTTTGACCATTGTATTGTCTGTTCTTTTTCTTTTGACCATTGTATTGTCTGTACTTTTTCTTTTGACAATTGTATTGTCTGTACTTTTTCTTTTGACCATTGTATTGTCTGTACCTTTTCTTTTGACCATTGTATTGTCTGTACTTTTCTTTTGACCATTGTATTGTCTGTACTTTTCTTTTGACCATTGTATTGTCTGTACTTTTTCTTTTGACCATTGTATTGTCTGTACCTTTTCTTTTGACCATTGTATTGTCTGTTCTTTTCTTTTGACCATTGTATTGTCTGTACTTTTTCTTTTGACCATTGTATTGTCTGTACTTTTTCTCTTGACCATTGTATTGTCTGTACTTTTTCTTTTGACCATTGTATTGTCTGTTCTTTTTCTTTTGACCATTGTATTGTCTGTACTTTTCTTTTGACCATTGTATTGTCTGTACTTTTCTTTTGACCATTGTATTGTCTGTACCTTTTCTTTTGACCATTGTATTGTCTGTTCTTTTTCTTTTGACCATTGTATTGTCTGTACTTTTTCTTTTGACCATTGTATTGTCTGTACTTTTTCTTTTGACCATTGTATTGTCTGTACTTTTTCTTTTGACCATTGTATTGTCTGTACTTTTTCTTTTGACCATTGTATTGTCTGTACTTTTTCTTTTGACCATTGTATTGTCTGTACTTTTTCTTTTGACCATTGTATTGTCTGTACTTTTTCTTTTGACCATTGTATTGTCTGTACTTTTTCTTTTGACCATTGTATTGTCTGTACTTTTTCTTTTGACCATTGTATTGTCTGTACATTTTCTTTTGACCATTGTATTGTCTGTACCTTTTCTTTTGACCATTGTATTGTCTGTACTTTTTCTCTTGACCATTGTATTGTCTGTACCTTTTCTTTTGACCATTGTATTGTCTGTACTTTTCTTTTGACCATTGTATTGTCTGTACTTTTTCTTTTGACCATTGTATTGTCTGTACTTTTCGTTTGACCATTGTATTGTCTGTTCTTTTTCTTTTGACCATTGTATTGTCTGTACTTTTTCTTTTGACCATTGTATTGTCTGTACTTTTTCTTTTGACCATTGTATTGTCTGTACTTTTCTTTTGACCATTTTATTGTCTGTACTTTTTCTTTTGACCATTGTATTGTCTGTACTTTTTCTTTTGACCATTGTATTGTCTGTACTTTTTCTTTTGACCATTGTATTGTCTGTTCTTTTCTTTTGACCATTGTATTGTCTGTGTGTTTCTGTTCTTTTGACCATTGTATTGTCTGTACTTTTCTTTTGACCATTGTATTGTCTGTTCTTTTCTTTTGACCATTGTATTGTCTGCACTTTTTCTTTTGATCATTGTATTGTCTGTACTTTTTCTTTTGACCATTGTATTGTCTGTACCTTTTCTTTTGACCATTGTATTGTCTGTACTTTTTCTTTTGACCATTGTATTGTCTGTACTTTTTCTTTTGACCATTGTATTGTCTGTACTTTTCTTTTGACCATTGTATTGTCTGTACTTTTTCTTTTGACCATTGTATTGTCTGTACTTTTCTTTTGACCATTATATTGTCTGTACTTTTTCTTTTGACCATTGTATTGTCTGTACTTTTTCTTTTGACCATTGTATTGTCTGTTCTTTTTCTTTTGACCATTGTATTGTCTGTACTTTTCTTTTGACCATTGTATTGTCTGTACTTTTTCTTTTGACAATTGTATTGTCTGTACTTTTTCTTTTGACCATTGTATTGTCTGTACTTTTTCTTTTGACCATTGTATTGTCTGTACTTTTCTTTTGACCATTGTATTGTCTGTACTTTTCTTTTGACCATTGTATTGTCTGTACTTTTTCTTTTGACCATTGTATTGTCTGTACCTTTTCTTTTGACCATTGTATTGTCTGTTCTTTTCTTTTGACCATTGTATTGTCTGTACTTTTTCTTTTGACCATTGTATTGTCTGTACTTTTTCTTTTGACCATTGTATTGTCTGTACTTTTTCTTTTGACCATTGTATTGTCTGTTCTTTTTCTTTTGACCATTGTATTGTCTGTACTTTTCTTTTGACCATTGTATTGTCTGTACTTTTCTTTTGACCATTGTATTGTCTGTACTTTTCTTTTGACCATTGTATTGTCTGTTCTTTTTCTTTTGACCATTGTATTGTCTGTACTTTTTCTTTTGACCATTGTATTGTCTGTACTTTTTCTTTTGACCATTGTATTGTCTGTACTTTTTCTTTTGACCATTGTATTGTCTGTACTTTTTCTTTTGACCATTGTATTGTCTGTACTTTTTCTTTTGACCATTGTATTGTCTGTACTTTTTCTTTTGACCATTGTATTGTCTGTACTTTTTCTTTTGACCATTGTATTGTCTGTACTTTTTCTTTTGACCATTGTATTGTCTGTACATTTTCTTTTGACCATTGTATTGTCTGTACCTTTTCTTTTGACCATTGTATTGTCTGTACTTTTTCTCTTGACCATTGTATTGTCTGTACTTTTTCTTTTGACCATTGTATTGTCTGTACTTTTCTTTTGACCATTGTATTGTCTGTACTTTTTCTTTTGACCATTGTATTGTCTGTACTTTTCGTTTGACCATTGTATTGTCTGTTCTTTTTCTTTTGACCATTGTATTGTCTGTACTTTTTCTTTTGACCATTGTATTGTCTGTACTTTTTCTTTTGACCATTGTATTGTCTGTACTTTTCTTTTGACCATTTTATTGTCTGTACTTTTTCTTTTGACCATTGTATTGTCTGTACTTTTTCTTTTGACCATTGTATTGTCTGTACTTTTTCTTTTGACCATTGTATTGTCTGTTCTTTTCTTTTGACCATTGTATTGTCTGTGTGTTTCTGTTCTTTTGACCATTGTATTGTCTGTACTTTTCTTTTGACCATTGTATTGTCTGTTCTTTTCTTTTGACCATTGTATTGTCTGCACTTTTTCTCTTGATCATTGTATTGTCTGTACTTTTTCTTTTGACCATTGTATTGTCTGTACCTTTTCTTTTGACCATTGTATTGTCTGTACTTTTTCTTTTGACCATTGTATTGTCTGTACTTTTTCTTTTGACCATTGTATTGTCTGTACTTTTCTTTTGACCATTGTATTGTCTGTACTTTTTCTTTTGACCATTGTATTGTCTGTACTTTTCTTTTGACCATTATATTGTCTGTACTTTTTCTTTTGACCATTGTATTGTCTGTACTTTTTCTTTTGACCATTGTATTGTCTGTTCTTTTTCTTTTGACCATTGTATTGTCTGTACTTTTCTTTTGACCATTGTATTGTCTGTACTTTTTCTTTTGACCATTGTATTGTCTGTACTTTTTCTTTTGACCATTGTATTGTCTGTTCTTTTTCTTTTGACCATTGTATTGTCTGTACTTTTTCTTTTGATCATTGTATTGTCTGTACTTTTTCTTTTGACCATTGTATTGTCTGTACTTTTTCTTTTGACCATTGTATTGTCTGTACTTTTTCTTTTGACCATTGTATTGTCTGTACATTTTCTTTTGACCATTGTATTGTCTGTACCTTTTCTTTTGACCATTGTATTGTCTGTACTTTTTCTCTTGACCATTGTATTGTCTGTACTTTTTCTTTTGACCATTGTATTGTCTGTACTTTTCTTTTGACCATTGTATTGTCTGTACTTTTTCTTTTGACCATTGTATTGTCTGTACTTTTCGTTTGACCATTGTATTGTCTGTTCTTTTTCTTTTGACCATTGTATTGTCTGTACTTTTTCTTTTGACCATTGTATTGTCTGTACTTTTCTTTTGACCATTTTATTGTCTGTACTTTTTCTTTTGACCATTGTATTGTCTGTACTTTTTCTTTTGACCATTGTATTGTCTGTACTTTTTCTTTTGACCATTGTATTGTCTGTACTTTTTCTTTTGACCATTGTATTGTCTGTACATTTTCTTTTGACCATTGTATTGTCTGTACCTTTTCTTTTGACCATTGTATTGTCTGTACTTTTTCTCTTGACCATTGTATTGTCTGTACTTTTTCTTTTGACCATTGTATTGTCTGTACTTTTCTTTTGACCATTGTATTGTCTGTACTTTTTCTTTTGACCATTGTATTGCCTGTACTTTTCGTTTGACCATTGTATTGTCTGTTCTTTTTCTTTTGACCATTGTATTGTCTGTACTTTTTCTTTTGACCATTGTATTGTCTGTACTTTTTCTTTTGACCATTGTATTGTCTGTACTTTTCTTTTGACCATTTTATTGTCTGTACTTTTTCTTTTGACCATTGTATTGTCTGTACTTTTTCTTTTGACCATTGTATTGTCTGTACTTTTTCTTTTGACCATTGTATTGTCTGTTCTTTTCTTTTGACCATTGTATTGTCTGTGTGTTTCTGTTCTTTTGACCATTGTATTGTCTGTACTTTTCTTTTGACCATTGTATTGTCTGTTCTTTTCTTTTGACCATTGTATTGTCTGCACTTTTTCTTTTGATCATTGTATTGTCTGTACTTTTTCTTTTGACCATTGTATTGTCTGTACCTTTTCTTTTGACCATTGTATTGTCTGTACTTTTTCTTTTGACCATTGTATTGTCTGTACTTTTTCTTTTGACCATTGTATTGTCTGTACTTTTCTTTTGACCATTGTATTGTCTGTACTTTTTCTTTTGACCATTGTATTGTCTGTACTTTTCTTTTGACCATTATATTGTCTGTACTTTTTCTTTTGACCATTGTATTGTCTGTACTTTTTCTTTTGACCATTGTATTGTCTGTTCTTTTTCTTTTGACCATTGTATTGTCTGTACTTTTCTTTTGACCATTGTATTGTCTGTACTTTTTCTTTTGACCATTGTATTGTCTGTACTTTTTCTTTTGACCATTGTATTGTCTGTTCTTTTTCTTTTGACCATTGTATTGTCTGTACTTTTTCTTTTGACCATTGTATTGTCTGTACTTTTTCTTTTGACCATTGTATTGTCTGTACTTTTTCTTTTGACCATTGTATTGTCTGTACTTTTTCTTTTGACCATTGTATTGTCTGTACATTTTCTTTTGACCATTGTATTGTCTGTACCTTTTCTTTTGACCATTGTATTGTCTGTACTTTTTCTCTTGACCATTGTATTGTCTGTACTTTTTCTTTTGACCATTGTATTGTCTGTACTTTTCTTTTGACCATTGTATTGTCTGTACTTTTTCTTTTGACCATTGTATTGTCTGTACTTTTCGTTTGACCATTGTATTGTCTGTTCTTTTTCTTTTGACCATTGTATTGTCTGTACTTTTTCTTTTGACCATTGTATTGTCTGTACTTTTCTTTTGACCATTTTATTGTCTGTACTTTTTCTTTTGACCATTGTATTGTCTGTACTTTTTCTTTTGACCATTGTATTGTCTGTACTTTTTCTTTTGACCATTGTATTGTCTGTTCTTTTTCTTTTGACCATTGTATTGTCTGTACTTTTCTTTTGACCATTGTATTGTCTGTACTTTTTCTTTTGACCATTGTATTGTCTGTACTTTTTCTTTTGACCATTGTATTGTCTGTTCTTTTTCTTTTGACCATTGTATTGTCTGTACTTTTTCTTTTGACCATTGTATTGTCTGTACTTTTTCTTTTGACCATTGTATTGTCTGTACTTTTTCTTTTGACCATTGTATTGTCTGTACTTTTTCTTTTGACCACTGTATTGTCTGTACTTTTTCTTTTGACCATTGTATTGTCTGTACATTTTCTTTTGACCATTGTATTGTCTGTACCTTTTCTTTTGACCATTGTATTGTCTGTACTTTTTCTCTTGACCATTGTATTGTCTGTACTTTTTCTTTTGACCATTGTATTGTCTGTACTTTTCTTTTGACCATTGTATTGTCTGTACTTTTTCTTTTGACCATTGTATTGTCTGTACTTTTCGTTTGACCATTGTATTGTCTGTTCTTTTTCTTTTGACCATTGTATTGTCTGTACTTTTTCTTTTGACCATTGTATTGTCTGTACTTTTTCTTTTGACCATTGTATTGTCTGTACTTTTCTTTTGACCATTTATTGTCTGTACTTTTTCTTTTGACCATTGTATTGTCTGTACTTTTTCTTTTGACCATTGTATTGTCTGTACTTTTTCTTTTGACCATTGTATTGTCTGTTCTTTTCTTTTGACCATTGTATTGTCTGTGTGTTTCTGTTCTTTTGACCATTGTATTGTCTGTTCTTTTCTTTTGACCATTGTATTGTCTGCACTTTTTCTTTTGATCATTGTATTGTCTGTACTTTTTCTTTTGACCATTGTATTGTCTGTACCTTTTATTTTGACCATTGTATTGTCTGTACTTTTTCTTTTGACCATTGTATTGTCTGTACTTTTTCTTTTGACCATTGTATTGTCTGTACTTTTCTTTTGACCATTGTATTGTCTGTACTTTTTCTTTTGACCATTGTATTGTCTGTACTTTTCTTTTGACCATTATATTGTCTGTACTTTTTCTTTTGACCATTGTATTGTCTGTACTTTTTCTTTTGACCATTGTATTGTCTGTTCTTTTTCTTTTGACCATTGTATTGTCTGTACTTTTTCTTTTGACCATTGTATTGTCTGTACTTTTCTTTTGACCATTATATTGTCTGTACTTTTTCTTTTGACCATTGTATTGTCTGTACTTTTTCTTTTGACCATTGTATTGTCTGTTCTTTTTCTTTTGACCATTGTATTGTCTGTACTTTTCTTTTGACCATTGTATTGTCTGTACTTTTTCTTTTGACCATTGTATTGTCTGTACTTTTTCTTTTGACCATTGTATTGTCTGTTCTTTTTCTTTTGACCATTGTATTGTCTGTACTTTTTCTTTTGACCATTGTATTGTCTGTACTTTTTCTTTTGACCATTGTATTGTCTGTACTTTTTCTTTTGACCATTGTATTGTCTGTACTTTTTCTTTTGACCATTGTATTGTCTGTACATTTACTTTTGACCATTGTATTGTCTGTACCTTTTCTTTTGACCATTGTATTGTCTGTACTTTTTCTCTTGACCATTGTATTGTCTGTACTTTTTCTTTTGACCATTGTATTGTCTGTACTTTTCTTTTGACCATTGTATTGTCTGTACTTTTTCTTTTGACCATTGTATTGTCTGTACTTTTCTTTTGACCATTATATTGTCTGTACTTTTTCTTTTGACCATTGTATTGTCTGTACTTTTTCTTTTGACCATTGTATTGTCTGTTCTTTTTCTTTTGACCATTGTATTGTCTGTACTTTTCTTTTGACCATTGTATTGTCTGTACTTTTTCTTTTGACCATTGTATTGTCTGTACTTTTTCTTTTGACCATTGTATTGTCTGTTCTTTTTCTTTTGACCATTGTATTGTCTGTACTTTTTCTTTTGACCATTGTATTGTCTGTACTTTTTCTTTTGACCATTGTATTGTCTGTACTTTTTCTTTTGACCATTGTATTGTCTGTACTTTTTCTTTTGACCATTGTATTGTCTGTACATTTTCTTTTGACCATTGTATTGTCTGTACTTTTTCTTTTGACCATTGTATTTTCTGTACTTTTCTTTTGACCATTGTATTGTCTGTACTTTTTCTTTTGACCATTGTATTGTCTGTACTTTTCGTTTGACCATTGTATTGTCTGTTCTTTTTCTCTTGACCATTGTATTGTCTGTACTTTTTCTTTTGACCATTGTATTGTCTGTACTTTTTCTTTTGACCATTGTATTGTCTGTACTTTTCTTTTGACCATTTTATTGTCTGTACTTTTTCTTTTGACCATTGTATTGTCTGTACTTTTTCTTTTGACCATTGTATTGTCTGTACTTTTTCTTTTGACCATTGTATTGTCTGTTCTTTTCTTTTGACCATTGTATTGTCTGTGTGTTTCTGTTCTTTTGACCATTGTATTGTCTGTACTTTTCTTTTGACCATTGCATTGTCTGTTCTTTTCTTTTGACCATTGTATTGTCTGCACTTTTTCTTTTGATCATTGTATTGTCTGTACTTTTTCTTTTGACCATTGTATTGTCTGTACCTTTTCTTTTGACCATTGTATTGTCTGTACTTTTTCTTTTGACCATTGTATTGTCTGTACTTTTTCTTTTGACCATTGTATTGTCTGTACATTTTCTTTTGACCATTGTATTGTCTGTACCTTTTCTTTTGACCATTGTATTGTCTGTACTTTTTCTCTTGACCATTGTATTGTCTGTACTTTTTCTTTTGACCATTGTATTGTCTGTACTTTTCTTTTGACCATTGTATTGTCTGTACTTTTTCTTTTGACCATTGTATTGTCTGTACTTTTCGTTTGACCATTGTATTGTCTGTTCTTTTTCTTTTGACCATTGTATTGTCTGTACTTTTTCTTTTGACCATTGTATTGTCTGTTCTTTTCTTTTGACCATTGTATTGTCTGTGTGTTTCTGTTCTTTTGACCATTGTATTGTCTGTACTTTTCTTTTGACCATTGTATTGTCTGTTCTTTTCTTTTGACCATTGTATTGTCTGCACTTTTTCTTTTGATCATTGTATTGTCTGTACTTTTTCTTTTGACCATTGTATTGTCTGTACCTTTTCTTTTGACCATTGTATTGTCTGTACTTTTTCTTTTGACCATTGTATTGTCTGTACTTTTTCTTTTGACCATTGTATTGTCTGTACTTTTCTTTTGACCATTGTATTGTCTGTACTTTTTCTTTTGACCATTGTATTGTCTGTACTTTTTCTTTTGACCATTGTATTGTCTGTACTTTTCTTTTGACCATTGTATTGTCTGTACTTTTTCTTTTGACCATTGTATTGTCTGTGCCTTTTCTTTTGACCATTGTATTGTCTGTTCTTTTTCTTTTGACCATTGTATTGTCTGTACTTTTTCTTTTGACAATTGTATTGTCTGTACTTTTTCTTTTGACCATTGTATTGTCTGTACTTTTTCTTTTGACCATTGTATTGTCTGTACTTTTCTTTTCACCATTGTATTGTCTGTACTTTTCTTTTGACCATTGTATTGTCTGTACTTTTTCTTTTGACCATTGTATTGTCTGTACCTTTTCTTTTGACCATTGTATTGTCTGTTCTTTTCTTTTGACCATTGTATTGTCTGTACTTTTTCTTTTGACCATTGTATTGTCTGTACTTTTTCTTTTGACCATTGTATTGTCTGTACTTTTTCTTTTGACCATTGTATTGTCTGTTCTTTTTCTTTTGACCATTGTATTGTCTGTACTTTTCTTTTGACCATTGTATTGTCTGTACTTTTCTTTTGACCATTGTATTGTCTGTACTTTTTCTTTTGACCATTGTATTGTCTGTACTTTTCTTTTGACCATTATATTGTCTGTACTTTTTCTTTTGACCATTGTATTGTCTGTACTTTTTCTTTTGACCATTGTATTGTCTGTTCTTTTTCTTTTGACCATTGTATTGTCTGTACTTTTCTTTTGACCATTGTATTGTCTGTACTTTTTCTTTTGACCATTGTATTGTCTGTACTTTTTCTTTTGACCATTGTATTGTCTGTTCTTTTTCTTTTGACCATTGTATTGTCTGTACTTTTTCTTTTGACCATTGTATTGTCTGTACTTTTTCTTTTGACCATTGTATTGTCTGTACTTTTTCTTTTGACCATTGTATTGTCTGTACTTTTTCTTTTGACCATTGTATTGTCTGTACATTTTCTTTTGACCATTGTATTGTCTGTACCTTTTCTTTTGACCATTGTATTGTCTGTACTTTTTCTCTTGACCATTGTATTGTCTGTACTTTTTCTTTTGACCATTGTATTGTCTGTACTTTTCTTTTGACCATTGTATTGTCTGTACTTTTTCTTTTGACCATTGTATTGTCTGTACTTTTCGTTTGACCATTGTATTGTCTGTTCTTTTTCTTTTGACCATTGTATTGTCTGTACTTTTTCTTTTGACCATTGTATTGTCTGTTCTTTTCTTTTGACCATTGTATTGTCTGTGTGTTTCTGTTCTTTTGACAATTGTATTGTCTGTACTTTTCTTTTGACCATTGTATTGTCTGTTCTTTTCTTTTGACCATTGTATTGTCTGCACTTTTTCTTTTGATCATTGTATTGTCTGTACTTTTTCTTTTGACCATTGTATTGTCTGTACCTTTTCTTTTGACCATTGTATTGTCTGTACTTTTTCTTTTGACCATTGTATTGTCTGTACTTTTTCTTTTGACCATTGTATTGTCTGTACTTTTCTTTTGACCATTGTATTGTCTGTACTTTTTCTTTTGACCATTGTATTGTCTGTACTTTTTCTTTTGACCATTGTATTGTCTGTACTTTTCTTTTGACCATTGTATTGTCTGTACTTTTTCTTTTGACCATTGTATTGTCTGTGCCTTTTCTTTTGACCATTGTATTGTCTGTTCTTTTTCTTTTGACCATTGTATTGTCTGTACTTTTTCTTTTGACAATTGTATTGTCTGTACTTTTTCTTTTGACCATTGTATTGTCTGTACTTTTTCTTTTGACCATTGTATTGTCTGTACTTTTCTTTTGACCATTGTATTGTCTGTACTTTTCTTTTGACCATTGTATTGTCTGTACTTTTTCTTTTGACCATTGTATTGTCTGTACCTTTTCTTTTGACCATTGTATTGTCTGTTCTTTTCTTTTGACCATTGTATTGTCTGTACTTTTTCTTTTGACCATTGTATTGTCTGTACTTTTTCTTTTGACCATTGTATTGTCTGTACTTTTTCTTTTGACCATTGTATTGTCTGTTCTTTTTCTTTTGACCATTGTATTGTCTGTTCTTTTCTTTTGACCATTGTATTGTCTGTACTTTTCTTTTGACCATTGTATTGTCTGTACTTTTTCTTTTGACCATTGTATTGTCTGTACTTTTCTTTTGACCATTATATTGTCTGTACTTTTTCTTTTGACCATTGTATTGTCTGTACTTTTTCTTTTGACCATTGTATTGTCTGTTCTTTTTCTTTTGACCATTGTATTGTCTGTACTTTTCTTTTGACCATTGTATTGTCTGTACTTTTTCTTTTGACCATTGTATTGTCTGTACTTTTTCTTTTGACCATTGTATTGTCTGTTCTTTTTCTTTTGACCATTGTATTGTCTGTACTTTTTCTTTTGACCATTGTATTGTCTGTACTTTTTCTTTTGACCATTGTATTGTCTGTACTTTTTCTTTTGACCATTGTATTGTCTGTACTTTTTCTTTTGACCATTGTATTGTCTGTACATTTTCTTTTGACCATTGTATTGTCTGTACCTTTTCTTTTGACCATTGTATTGTCTGTACTTTTTCTCTTGACCATTGTATTGTCTGTACTTTTTCTTTTGACCATTGTATTGTCTGTACTTTTCTTTTGACCATTGTATTGTCTGTACTTTTTCTTTTGACCATTGTATTGTCTGTACTTTTCGTTTGACCATTGTATTGTCTGTTCTTTTTCTTTTGACCATTGTATTGTCTGTACTTTTTCTTTTGACCATTGTATTGTCTGTTCTTTTCTTTTGACCATTGTATTGTCTGTGTGTTTCTGTTCTTTTGACCATTGTATTGTCTGTACTTTTCTTTTGACCATTGTATTGTCTGTTCTTTTCTTTTGACCATTGTATTGTCTGCACTTTTTCTTTTGATCATTGTATTGTCTGTACTTTTTCTTTTGACCATTGTATTGTCTGTACCTTTTCTTTTGACCATTGTATTGTCTGTACTTTTCTTTTGACCATTGTATTGTCTGTACTTTTCTTTTGACCATTGTATTGTCTGTACTTTTTCTTTTGACCATTGTATTGTCTGTACCTTTTCTTTTGACCATTGTATTGTCTGTTCTTTTCTTTTGACCATTGTATTGTCTGTACTTTTTCTTTTGACCATTGTATTGTCTGTACTTTTTCTTTTGACCATTGTATTGTCTGTACTTTTTCTTTTGACCATTGTATTGTCTGTTCTTTTTCTTTTGACCATTGTATTGTCTGTACTTTTCTTTTGACCATTGTATTGTCTGTACTTTTCTTTTGACCATTGTATTGTCTGTACTTTTTCTTTTGACCATTGTATTGTCTGTACTTTTCTTTTGACCATTATATTGTCTGTACTTTTTCTTTTGACCATTGTATTGTCTGTACTTTTTCTTTTGACCATTGTATTGTCTGTTCTTTTTCTTTTGACCATTGTATTGTCTGTACTTTTCTTTTGACCATTGTATTGTCTGTACTTTTTCTTTTGACCATTGTATTGTCTGTACTTTTTCTTTTGACCATTGTATTGTCTGTTCTTTTTCTTTTGACCATTGTATTGTCTGTACTTTTTCTTTTGACCATTGTATTGTCTGTACTTTTTCTTTTGACCATTGTATTGTCTGTACTTTTTCTTTTGACCATTGTATTGTCTGTACTTTTTCTTTTGACCATTGTATTGTCTGTACATTTTCTTTTGACCATTGTATTGTCTGTACCTTTTCTTTTGACCATTGTATTGTCTGTACTTTTTCTCTTAACCATTGTATTGTCTGTACTTTTTCTTTTGACCATTGTATTGTCTGTACTTTTTCTTTTGACCATTGTATTGTCTGTACTTTTTCTTTTGACCATTGTATTGTCTGTACTTTTCGTTTGACCATTGTATTGTCTGTTCTTTTTCTTTTGACCATTGTATTGTCTGTACTTTTTCTTTTGACCATTGTATTGTCTGTTCTTTTCTTTTGACCATTGTATTGTCTGTGTGTTTCTGTTCTTTTGACAATTGTATTGTCTGTACTTTTCTTTTGACCATTGTATTGTCTGTTCTTTTCTTTTGACCATTGTATTGTCTGCACTTTTTCTTTTGATCATTGTATTGTCTGTACTTTTTCTTTTGACCATTGTATTGTCTGTACCTTTTCTTTTGACCATTGTATTGTCTGTACTTTTTCTTTTGACCATTGTATTGTCTGTACTTTTTCTTTTGACCATTGTATTGTCTGTACTTTTCTTTTGACCATTGTATTGTCTGTACTTTTTCTTTTGACCATTGTATTGTCTGTACTTTTTCTTTTGACCATTGTATTGTCTGTACTTTTCTTTTGACCATTGTATTGTCTGTACTTTTTCTTTTGACCATTGTATTGTCTGTGCCTTTTCTTTTGACCATTGTATTGTCTGTTCTTTTTCTTTTGACCATTGTATTGTCTGTACTTTTTCTTTTGACAATTGTATTGTCTGTACTTTTTCTTTTGACCATTGTATTGTCTGTACTTTTTCTTTTGACCATTGTATTGTCTGTACTTTTCTTTTGACCATTGTATTGTCTGTACTTTTCTTTTGACCATTGTATTGTCTGTACTTTTTCTTTTGACCATTGTATTGTCTGTACCTTTTCTTTTGACCATTGTATTGTCTGTTCTTTTCTTTTGACCATTGTATTGTCTGTACTTTTTCTTTTGACCATTGTATTGTCTGTACTTTTTCTTTTGACCATTGTATTGTCTGTACTTTTTCTTTTGACCATTGTATTGTCTGTTCTTTTTCTTTTGACCATTGTATTGTCTGTTCTTTTCTTTTGACCATTGTATTGTCTGTACTTTTCTTTTGACCATTGTATTGTCTGTACTTTTTCTTTTGACCATTGTATTGTCTGTACTTTTCTTTTGACCATTATATTGTCTGTACTTTTTCTTTTGACCATTGTATTGTCTGTACTTTTTCTTTTGACCATTGTATTGTCTGTTCTTTTTCTTTTGACCATTGTATTGTCTGTACTTTTCTTTTGACCATTGTATTGTCTGTACTTTTTCTTTTGACCATTGTATTGTCTGTACTTTTTCTTTTGACCATTGTATTGTCTGTTCTTTTTCTTTTGACCATTGTATTGTCTGTACTTTTTCTTTTGACCATTGTATTGTCTGTACTTTTTCTTTTGACCATTGTATTGTCTGTACTTTTTCTTTTGACCATTGTATTGTCTGTACTTTTTCTTTTGACCATTGTATTGTCTGTACATTTTCTTTTGACCATTGTATTGTCTGTACCTTTTCTTTTGACCATTGTATTGTCTGTACTTTTTCTCTTGACCATTGTATTGTCTGTACTTTTTCTTTTGACCATTGTATTGTCTGTACTTTTCTTTTGACCATTGTATTGTCTGTACTTTTTCTTTTGACCATTGTATTGTCTGTACTTTTCGTTTGACCATTGTATTGTCTGTTCTTTTTCTTTTGACCATTGTATTGTCTGTACTTTTTCTTTTGACCATTGTATTGTCTGTACTTTTTCTTTTGACCATTGTATTGTCTGTACTTTTCTTTTGACCATTTTATTGTCTGTACTTTTTCTTTTGACCATTGTATTGTCTGTACTTTTTCTTTTGACCATTGTATTGTCTGTACTTTTTCTTTTGACCATTGTATTGTCTGTTCTTTTCTTTTGACCATTGTATTGTCTGTGTGTTTCTGTTCTTTTGACCATTGTATTGTCTGTACATTTTCTTTTGACCATTATATTGTCTGTACTTTTTCTTTTGACCATTGTATTGTCTGTTCTTTTTCTTTTGACCATTGTATTGTCTGTACTTTTTCTTTTGACCATTGTATTGTCTGTACTTTTCTTTTGACCATTATATTGTCTGTACTTTTTCTTTTGACCATTGTATTGTCTGTACTTTTTCTTTTGACCATTGTATTGTCTGTTCTTTTTCTTTTGATCATTGTATTGTCTGTACTTTTCTTTTGACCATTGTATTGTCTGTACTTTTTCTTTTGACCATTGTATTGTCTGTACTTTTTCTTTTGACCATTGTATTGTCTGTTCTTTTTCTTTTGACCATTGTATTGTCTGTACTTTTTCTTTTGACCATTGTATTGTCTGTACTTTTTCTTTTGACCATTGTATTGTCTGTACTTTTTCTTTTGACCATTGTATTGTCTGTACTTTTTCTTTTGACCATTGTATTGTCTGTACATTTTCTTTTGACCATTGTATTGTCTGTACCTTTTCTTTTGACCATTGTATTGTCTGTACTTTTTCTCTTGACCATTGTATTGTCTGTACTTTTTCTTTTGACCATTGTATTGTCTGTACTTTTCTTTTGACCATTGTATTGTCTGTACTTTTTCTTTTGACCATTGTATTGTCTGTACTTTTCTTTTGACCATTGTATTGTCTGTACTTTTTCTTTTGACCATTGTATTGTCTGTACATTTCGTTTGACCATTGTATTGTCTGTACTTTTTCTTTTGACCATTGTATTGTCTGTGCCTTTTCTTTTGACCATTGTATTGTCTGTTCTTTTTCTTTTGACCATTGTATTGTCTGTACTTTTTCTTTTGACAATTGTATTGTCTGTACTTTTTCTTTTGACCATTGTATTGTCTGTACTTTTTCTTTTGACCATTGTATTGTCTGTACTTTTCTTTTGACCATTGTATTGTCTGTACTTGTCTTTTGACCATTGTATTGTCTGTACTTTTTCTTTTGACCATTGTATTGTCTGTACCTTTTCTTTTGACCATTGTATTGTCTGTTCTTTTCTTTTGACCATTGTATTGTCTGTACGTTTTCTTTTGACCATTGTATTGTCTGTTCTTTTTCTTTTGACCATTGTATTGTCTGTACTTTTCTTTTGACCATTGTATTGTCTGTACTTTTCTTTTGACCATTGTATTGTCTGTACCTTTTCTTTTGACCATTGTATTGTCTGTTCTTTTTCTTTTGACCATTGTATTGTCTGTACTTTTTCTTTTGACCATTGTATTGTCTGTACTTTTTCTTTTGACCATTGTATTGTCTGTACTTTTTCTTTTGACCATTGTATTGTCTGTACTTTTTCTTTTGACCATTGTATTGTCTGTACTTTTTCTTTTGACCATTGTATTGTCTGTACTTTTTCTTTTGACCATTGTATTGTCTGTACTTTTTCTTTTGACCATTGTATTGTCTGTACTTTGTCTTTTGACCATTGTATTGTCTGTACATTTTCTTTTGACCATTGTATTGTCTGTACCTTTTCTTTTGACCATTGTATTGTCTGTACTTTTTCTCTTGACCATTGTATTGTCTGTACTTTTTCTTTTGACCATTGTATTGTCTGTACTTTTCTTTTGACCATTGTATTGTCTGTACTTTTTCTTTTGACCATTGTATTGTCTGTACTTTTTCTTTTGACCATTGTATTGTCTGTACATTTTCTTTTGACCATTGTATTGTCTGTACTTTTTCTTTTGACCATTGTATTTTCTGTACTTTTCTTTTGACCATTGTATTGTCTGTACTTTTTCTTTTGACCATTGTATTGTCTGTACTTTTCGTTTGACCATTGTATTGTCTGTTCTTTTTCTTTTGACCATTGTATTGTCTGTACTTTTTCTTTTGACCATTGTATTGTCTGTACTTTTTCTTTTGACCATTGTATTGTCTGTACTTTTCTTTTGACCATTTTATTGTCTGTACTTTTTCTTTTGACCATTGTATTGTCTGTACTTTTTCTTTTGACCATTGTATTGTCTGTACTTTTTCTTTTGACCATTGTATTGTCTGTTCTTTTCTTTTGACCATTGTATTGTCTGTGTGTTTCTGTTCTTTTGACCATTGTATTGTCTGTACTTTTCTTTTGACCATTGCATTGTCTGTTCTTTTCTTTTGACCATTGTATTGTCTGCACTTTTTCTTTTGATCATTGTATTGTCTGTACTTTTTCTTTTGACCATTGTATTGTCTGTACCTTTTCTTTTGACCATTGTATTGTCTGTACTTTTTCTTTTGACCATTGTATTGTCTGTACTTTTTCTTTTGACCATTGTATTGTCTGTACTTTTTCTTTTGACCATTGTATTGTCTGTACATTTTCTTTTGACCATTGTATTGTCTGTACCTTTTCTTTTGACCATTGTATTGTCTGTACTTTTTCTCTTGACCATTGTATTGTCTGTACTTTTTCTTTTGACCATTGTATTGTCTGTACTTTTCTTTTGACCATTGTATTGTCTGTACTTTTTCTTTTGACCGTTGTATTGTCTGTACTTTTCGTTTGACCATTGTATTGTCTGTTCTTTTTCTTTTGACCATTGTATTGTCTGTACTTTTTCTTTTGACCATTGTATTGTCTGTTCTTTTCTTTTGACCATTGTATTGTCTGTGTGTTTCTGTTCTTTTGACCATTGTATTGTCTGTACTTTTCTTTTGACCATTGTATTGTCTGTTCTTTTCTTTTGACCATTGTATTGTCTGCACTTTTTCTTTTGATCATTGTATTGTCTGTACTTTTTCTTTTGACCATTGTATTGTCTGTACCTTTTCTTTTGACCATTGTATTGTCTGTACTTTTTCTTTTGACCATTGTATTGTCTGTACTTTTTCTTTTGACCATTGTATTGTCTGTACTGTTCTTTTGACCATTGTATTGTCTGTACTTTTTCTTTTGACCATTGTATTGTCTGTACTTTTTCTTTTGACCATTGTATTGTCTGTACTTTTCTTTTGACCATTGTATTGTCTGTACTTTTTCTTTTGACCATTGTATTGTCTGTGCCTTTTCTTTTGACCATTGTATTGTCTGTTCTTTTTCTTTTGACCGTTGTATTGTCTGTACTTTTTCTTTTGACAATTGTATTGTCTGTACTTTTTCTTTTGACCATTGTATTGTCTGTACATTTTCTTTTGACCATTGTATTGTCTGTACTTTTCTTTTGACCATTGTATTGTCTGTACTTTTCTTTTGACCATTGTATTGTCTGTACTTTTTCTTTTGACCATTGTATTGTCTGTACCTTTTCTTTTGACCATTGTATTGTCTGTTCTTTTCTTTTGACCATTGTATTGTCTGTACTTTTTCTTTTGACCATTGTATTGTCTGTACTTTTTCTTTTGACCATTGTATTGTCTGTACTTTTTCTTTTGACCATTGTATTGTCTGTTCTTTTTCTTTTGACCATTGTATTGTCTGTACTTTTCTTTTGACCATTGTATTGTCTGTACTTTTCTTTTGACCATTGTATTGTCTGTACTTTTTCTTTTGACCATTGTATTGTCTGTACTTTTCTTTTGACCATTATATTGTCTGTACTTTTTCTTTTGACCATTGTATTGTCTGTACTTTTTCTTTTGACCATTGTATTGTCTGTTCTTTTTCTTTTGACCATTGTATTGTCTGTACTTTTCTTTTGACCATTGTATTGTCTGTACTTTTTCTTTTGACCATTGTATTGTCTGTACTTTTTCTTTTGACCATTGTATTGTCTGTTCTTTTTCTTTTGACCATTGTATTGTCTGTACTTTTTCTTT
Source organism: Bathymodiolus brooksi (assembly GCA_963680875.1). NCBI lineage: Eukaryota > Metazoa > Mollusca > Bivalvia > Mytilida > Modiolidae > Bathymodiolus > Bathymodiolus brooksi. The sequence continues at coordinate 14,585,999 of OY804588.1, read as the reverse complement.
TGACCATTGTATTGTCTGTACTTTTTCTTTTGACCATTGTATTGTCTGTACTTTTTCTTTTGACCATTGTATTGTCTGTACATTTTCTTTTGACCATTGTATTGTCTGTACCTTTTCTTTTGACCATTGTATTGTCTGTACTTTTTCTCTTGACCATTGTATTGTCTGTACTTTTTCTTTTGACCATTGTATTGTCTGTACTTTTCTTTTGACCATTGTATTGTCTGTACTTTTTCTTTTGACCATTGTATTGTCTGTACTTTTCGTTTGACCATTGTATTGTCTGTTCTTTTTCTTTTGACCATTGTATTGTCTGTACTTTTTCTTTTGACCATTGTATTGTCTGTTCTTTTCTTTTGACCATTGTATTGTCTGTGTGTTTCTGTTCTTTTGACAATTGTATTGTCTGTACTTTTCTTTTGACCATTGTATTGTCTGTTCTTTTCTTTTGACCATTGTATTGTCTGCACTTTTTCTTTTGATCATTGTATTGTCTGTACTTTTTCTTTTGACCATTGTATTGTCTGTACCTTTTCTTTTGACCATTGTATTGTCTGTACTTTTTCTTTTGACCATTGTATTGTCTGTACTTTTTCTTTTGACCATTGTATTGTCTGTACTTTTCTTTTGACCATTGTATTGTCTGTACTTTTTCTTTTGACCATTGTATTGTCTGTACTTTTTCTTTTGACCATTGTATTGTCTGTACTTTTCTTTTGACCATTGTATTGTCTGTACTTTTTCTTTTGACCATTGTATTGTCTGTGCCTTTTCTTTTGACCATTGTATTGTCTGTTCTTTTTCTTTTGACCATTGTATTGTCTGTACTTTTTCTTTTGACAATTGTATTGTCTGTACTTTTTCTTTTGACCATTGTATTGTCTGTACTTTTTCTTTTGACCATTGTATTGTCTGTACTTTTTCTTTTGACCATTGTATTGTCTGTACTTTTCTTTTGACCATTGTATTGTCTGTACTTTTTCTTTTGACCATTGTATTGTCTGTACCTTTTCTTTTGACCATTGTATTGTCTGTTCTTTTCTTTTGACCATTGTATTGTCTGTACTTTTTCTTTTGACCATTGTATTGTCTGTACTTTTTCTTTTGACCATTGTATTGTCTGTACTTTTTCTTTTGACCATTGTATTGTCTGTTCTTTTTCTTTTGACCATTGTATTGTCTGTACTTTTTCTTTTGACCATTGTATTGTCTGTACTTTTCTTTTGACCATTGTATTGTCTGTACTTTTTCTTTTGACCATTGTATTGTCTGTACTTTTCTTTTGACCATTATATTGTCTGTACTTTTTCTTTTGACCATTGTATTGTCTGTACTTTTTCTTTTGACCATTGTATTGTCTGTTCTTTTTCTTTTGACCATTGTATTGTCTGTACTTTTCTTTTGACCATTGTATTGTCTGTACTTTTTCTTTTGACCATTGTATTGTCTGTACTTTTTCTCTTGACCATTGTATTGTCTGTACTTTTTCTTTTGACCATTGTATTGTCTGTACTTTTCTTTTGACCATTGTATTGTCTGTACTTTTTCTTTTGACCATTGTATTGTCTGTACTTTTCGTTTGACCATTGTATTGTCTGTTCTTTTTCTTTTGACCATTGTATTGTCTGTACTTTTTCTTTTGACCATTGTATTGTCTGTTCTTTTCTTTTGACCATTGTATTGTCTGTGTGTTTCTGTTCTTTTGACCATTGTATTGTCTGTACTTTTCTTTTGACCATTGTATTGTCTGTTCTTTTCTTTTGACCATTGTATTGTCTGCACTTTTTCTTTTGATCATTGTATTGTCTGTACTTTTTCTTTTGACCATTGTATTGTCTGTACCTTTTCTTTTGACCATTGTATTGTCTGTACTTTTTCTTTTGACCATTGTATTGTCTGTACTTTTTCTTTTGACCATTGTATTGTCTGTACTTTTCTTTTGACCATTGTATTGTCTGTACTTTTTCTTTTGACCATTGTATTGTCTGTACTTTTTCTTTTGACCATTGTATTGTCTGTACTTTTCTTTTGACCATTGTATTGTCTGTACTTTTTCTTTTGACCATTGTATTGTCTGTGCCTTTTCTTTTGACCATTGTATTGTCTGTTCTTTTTCTTTTGACCGTTGTATTGTCTGTACTTTTTCTTTTGACAATTGTATTGTCTGTACTTTTTCTTTTGACCATTGTATTGTCTGTACATTTTCTTTTGACCATTGTATTGTCTGTACTTTTCTTTTGACCATTGTATTGTCTGTACTTTTCTTTTGACCATTGTATTGTCTGTACTTTTTCTTTTGACCATTGTATTGTCTGTACCTTTTCTTTTGACCATTGTATTGTCTGTTCTTTTCTTTTGACCATTGTATTGTCTGTACTTTTTCTTTTGACCATTGTATTGTCTGTACTTTTTCTTTTGACCATTGTATTGTCTGTACTTTTTCTTTTGACCATTGTATTGTCTGTTCTTTTTCTTTTGACCATTGTATTGTCTGTACTTTTCTTTTGACCATTGTATTGTCTGTACTTTTCTTTTGACCATTGTATTGTCTGTACTTTTTCTTTTGACCATTGTATTGTCTGTACTTTTCTTTTGACCATTATATTGTCTGTACTTTTTCTTTTGACCATTGTATTGTCTGTACTTTTTCTTTTGACCATTGTATTGTCTGTTCTTTTTCTTTTGACCATTGTATTGTCTGTACTTTTCTTTTGACCATTGTATTGTCTGTACTTTTTCTTTTGACCATTGTATTGTCTGTACTTTTTCTTTTGACCATTGTATTGTCTGTTCTTTTTCTTTTGACCATTGTATTGTCTGTACTTTTTCTTTTGACCATTGTATTGTCTGTACTTTTTCTTTTGACCATTGTATTGTCTGTACTTTTTCTTTTGACCATTGTATTGTCTGTACTTTTTCTTTTGACCATTGTATTGTCTGTACATTTTCTTTTGACCATTGTATTGTCTGTACCTTTTCTTTTGACCATTGTATTGTCTGTACTTTTTCTCTTGACCATTGTATTGTCTGTACTTTTTCTTTTGACCATTGTATTGTCTGTACTTTTCTTTTGACCATTGTATTGTCTGTACTTTTTCTTTTGACCATTGTATTGTCTGTACTTTTCGTTTGACCATTGTATTGTCTGTTCTTTTTCTTTTGACCATTGTATTGTCTGTACTTTTTCTTTTGACCATTGTATTGTCTGTTCTTTTCTTTTGACCATTGTATTGTCTGTGTGTTTCTGTTCTTTTGACAATTGTATTGTCTGTACTTTTCTTTTGACCATTGTATTGTCTGTTCTTTTCTTTTGACCATTGTATTGTCTGCACTTTTTCTTTTGATCATTGTATTGTCTGTACTTTTTCTTTTGACCATTGTATTGTCTGTACCTTTTCTTTTGACCATTGTATTGTCTGTACTTTTTCTTTTGACCATTGTATTGTCTGTACTTTTTCTTTTGACCATTGTATTGTCTGTACTTTTCTTTTGACCATTGTATTGTCTGTACTTTTTCTTTTGACCATTGTATTGTCTGTACTTTTTCTTTTGACCATTGTATTGTCTGTACTTTTCTTTTGACCATTGTATTGTCTGTGCCTTTTCTTTTGACCATTGTATTGTCTGTTCTTTTTCTTTTGACCATTGTATTGTCTGTACTTTTTCTTTTGACAATTGTATTGTCTGTACTTTTTCTTTTGACCATTGTATTGTCTGTACTTTTTCTTTTGACCATTGTATTGTCTGTACTTTTCTTTTGACCATTGTATTGTCTGTACTTTTCTTTTGACCATTGTATTGTCTGTACTTTTTCTTTTGACCATTGTATTGTCTGTACCTTTTCTTTTGACCATTGTATTGTCTGTTCTTTTCTTTTGACCATTGTATTGTCTGTACTTTTTCTTTTGACCATTGTATTGTCTGTACTTTTTCTTTTGACCATTGTATTGTCTGTACTTTTCTTTTGACCATTGTATTGTCTGTTCTTTTTCTTTTGACCATTGTATTGTCTGTACTTTTCTTTTGACCATTGTATTGTCTGTACTTTTCTTTTGACCATTGTATTGTCTGTACTTTTTCTTTTGACCATTGTATTGTCTGTACTTTTCTTTTGACCATTATATTGTCTGTACTTTTTCTTTTGACCATTGTATTGTCTGTACTTTTTCTTTTGACCATTGTATTGTCTGTTCTTTTTCTTTTGACCATTGTATTGTCTGTACTTTTCTTTTGACCATTGTATTGTCTGTACTTTTTCTTTTGACCATTGTATTGTCTGTACTTTTTCTTTTGACCATTGTATTGTCTGTTCTTTTTCTTTTGACCATTGTATTGTCTGTACTTTTTCTTTTGACCATTGTATTGTCTGTACTTTTTCTTTTGACCATTGTATTGTCTGTACTTTTTCTTTTGACCATTGTATTGTCTGTACTTTTTCTTTTGACCATTGTATTGTCTGTACATTTTCTTTTGACCATTGTATTGTCTGTACCTTTTCTTTTGACCATTGTATTGTCTGTACTTTTTCTCTTGACCATTGTATTGTCTGTACTTTTTCTTTTGACCATTGTATTGTCTGTACTTTTCTTTTGACCATTGTATTGTCTGTACTTTTTCTTTTGACCATTGTATTGTCTGTACTTTTCGTTTGACCATTGTATTGTCTGTTCTTTTTCTTTTGACCATTGTATTGTCTGTACTTTTCTTTTGACCATTGTATTGTCTGTACTTTTTCTTTTGACCATTGTATTGTCTGTACCTTTTCTTTTGACCATTGTATTGTCTGTTCTTTTCTTTTGACCATTGTATTGTCTGTACTTTTTCTTTTGACCATTGTATTGTCTGTTCTTTTTCTTTTGACCATTGTATTGTCTGTACTTTTCTTTTGACCATTGTATTGTCTGTACTTTTCTTTTGACCATTGTATTGTCTGTACCTTTTCTTTTGACCATTGTATTGTCTGTTCTTTTTCTTTTGACCATTGTATTGTCTGTACTTTTCTTTTGACCATTGTATTGTCTGTACTTTTTCTTTTGACCATTGTATTGTCTGTACTTTTTCTTTTGACCATTGTATTGTCTGTACTTTTTCTTTTGACCATTGTATTGTCTGTACTTTTTCTTTTGACCATTGTATTGTCTGTACTTTTTCTTTTGACCATTGTATTGTCTGTACTTTTTCTTTTGACCATTGTATTGTCTGTACTTTGTCTTTTGACCATTGTATTGTCTGTACATTTTCTTTTGACCATTGTATTGTCTGTACCTTTTCTTTTGACCATTGTATTGTCTGTACTTTTTCTTCTTGACCATTGTATTGTCTGTACTTTTTCTTTTGACCATTGTATTGTCTGTACTTTTCTTTTGACCATTGTATTGTCTGTACTTTTTCTTTTGACCATTGTATTGTCTGTACTTTTCGTTTGACCATTGTATTGTCTGTTCTTTTTCTTTTGACCATTGTATTGTCTGTACTTTTTCTTTTGACCATTGTATTGTCTGTACTTTTTCTTTTGACCATTGTATTGTCTGTACTTTTCTTTTGACCATTGTATTGTCTGTTCTTTTTCTTTTGACCGTTGTATTGTCTGTACTTTTCTTTTGACCATTGTATTGTCTGTACTTTTCTTTTGACCATTGTATTGTCTGTACTTTTTCTTTTGACCATTGTATTGTCTGTACTTTTCTTTTGAACATTATATTGTCTGTACTTTTTCTTTTGACCATTGTATTGTCTGTACTTTTTCTTTTGACCATTGTATTGTCTGTACTTTTCTTTTGACCATTGTATTGTCTGTACTTTTCTTTTGACCATTGTATTGTCTGTACTTTTTCTTTTGACCATTGTATTGTCTGTACCTTTTCTTTTGACCATTGTATTGTCTGTTCTTTTCTTTTGACCATTGTATTGTCTGTACTTTTTCTTTGACCATTGTATTGTCTGTTCTTTTTCTTTTGACCATTGTATTGTCTGTACTTTTCTTTTGACCATTGTATTGTCTGTACTTTTCTTTTGACCATTGTATTGTCTGTACCTTTTCTTTTGACCATTGTATTGTCTGTTCTTTTTCTTTTGACCATTGTATTGTCTGTACTTTTTCTTTTGACCATTGTATTGTCTGTACTTTTTCTTTTGACCATTGTATTGTCTGTACTTTTTCTTTTGACCATTGTATTGTCTGTACTTTTTCTTTTGACCATTGTATTGTCTGTACTTTTTCTTTTGACCATTGTATTGTCTGTACTTTTTCTTTTGACCATTGTATTGTCTGTACTTTTTCTTTTGACCATTGTATTGTCTGTACTTTGTCTTTTGACCATTGTATTGTCTGTACATTTTCTTTTGACCATTGTATTGTCTGTACCTTTTCTTTTGACCATTGTATTGTCTGTACTTTTTCTCTTGACCATTGTATTGTCTGTACTTTTTCTTTTGACCATTGTATTGTCTGTACTTTTCTTTTGACCATTGTATTGTCTGTACTTTTTCTTTTGACCATTGTATTGTCTGTACTTTCGTTTGACCATTGTATTGTCTGTTCTTTTTCTTTTGACCATTGTATTGTCTGTACTTTTTCTTTTGACCATTGTATTGTCTGTACTTTTTCTTTTGACCATTGTATTGTCTGTACTTTTCTTTTGACCATTGTATTGTCTGTTCTTTTTCTTTTGACCATTGTATAGTCTGTACTTTTCTTTTGACCATTGTATTGTCTGTACTTTTCTTTTGACCATTGTATTGTCTGTACTTTTTCTTTTGACCATTGTATTGTCTGTACTTTTCTTTTGACCATTATATTGTCTGTACTTTTTCTTTTGACCATTGTATTGTCTGTACTTTTTCTTTTGACCATTGTATTGTCTGTTCTTTTTCTTTTGACCATTGTATTGTCTGTACTTTTCTTTTGACCATTGTATTGTCTGTACTTTTTCTTTTGACCATTGTATTGTCTGTACTTTTTCTTTTGACCATTGTATTGTCTGTTCTTTTTCTTTTGACCATTGTATTGTCTGTACTTTTTCTTTTGACCATTGTATTGTCTGTACTTTTCTTTTGACCATTGTATTGTCTGTACTTTTTCTTTGACCATTGTATTGTCTGTACTTTTTCTTTTGACCATTGTATTGTCTGTACATTTTCTTTTGACCATTGTATTGTCTGTACCTTTTCTTTTGACCATTGTATTGTCTGTACTTTTTCTCTTGACCATTGTATTGTCTGTACTTTTTCTTTTGACCATTGTATTGTCTGTACTTTTCTTTTGACCATTGTATTGTCTGTACTTTTTCTTTTGACCATTGTATTGTCTGTACTTTTCGTTTGACCATTGTATTGTCTGTTCTTTTTCTTTTGACCATTGTATTGTCTGTACTTTTTCTTTTGACCATTGTATTGTCTGTACTTTTTCTTTTGACCATTGTATTGTCTGTACTTTTCTTTTGACCATTTTATTGTCTGTACTTTTTCTTTTGACCATTGTATTGTCTGTACTTTTTCTTTTGACCATTGTATTGTCTGTACTTTTTCTTTTGACCATTGTATTGTCTGTTCTTTTCTTTTGACCATTGTATTGTCTGTGTGTTTCTGTTCTTTTGACCATTGTATTGTCTGTACTTTTCTTTTGACCATTGTATTGTCTGTTCTTTTCTTTTGACCATTGTATTGTCTGCACTTTTTCTTTTGATCATTGTATTGTCTGTACTTTTTCTTTTGACCATTGTATTGTCTGTACCTTTTCTTTTGACCATTGTATTGTCTGTACTTTTTCTTTTGACCATTGTATTGCCTGTACTTTTTCTTTTGACCATTGTATTGTCTGTACTTTTCTTTTGACCATTGTATTGTCTGTACTTTTTCTTTTGACCATTGTATTGTCTGTACTTTTCTTTTGACCATTATATTGTCTGTACTTTTTCTTTTGACCATTGTATTGTCTGTACTTTTTCTTTTGACCATTGTATTGTCTGTTCTTTTTCTTTTGACCATTGTATTGTCTGTACTTTTTCTTTTGACCATTGTATTGTCTGTACTTTTCTTTTGACCATTATATTGTCTGTACTTTTTCTTTTGACCATTGTATTGTCTGTACTTTTTCTTTTGACCATTGTATTGTCTGTTCTTTTTCTTTTGACCATTGTATTGTCTGTACTTTTCTTTTGACCATTGTATTGTCTGTACTTTTTCTTTTGACCATTGTATTGTCTGTACTTTTCTTTTGACCATTGTATTGTCTGTTCTTTTTCTTTTGACCATTGTATTGTCTGTACTTTTTCTTTTGACCATTGTATTGTCTGTACTTTTTCTTTTGACCATTGTATTGTCTGTACTTTTTCTTTTGACCATTGTATTGTCTGTACTTTTTCTTTTGACCATTGTATTGTCTGTACATTTTCTTTTGACCATTGTATTGTCTGTACCTTTTCTTTTGACCATTATATTGTCTGTACTTTTTCTCTTGACCATTGTATTGTCTGTACTTTTTCTTTTGACCATTGTAATTGTCTGTACTTTTCTTTTGACCATTGTATTGTCTGTACTTTTTCTTTTGACCATTGTATTGTCTGTACTTTTCTTTTGACCATTGTATTGTCTGTACTTTTTCTTTTGACCATTGTATTGTCTGTACTTTTCGTTTGACCATTGTATTGTCTGTACTTTTTCTTTTGACCATTGTATTGTCTGTGCCTTTTCTTTTGACCATTGTATTGTCTGTTCTTTTTCTTTTGACCATTGTATTGTCTGTACTTTTTCTTTTGACAATTGTATTGTCTGTACTTTTTCTTTTGACCATTGTATTGTCTGTACTTTTTCTTTTGACCATTGTATTGTCTGTACTTTTCTTTTGACCATTGTATTGTCTGTACTTTTTCTTTTGACCATTGTATTGTCTGTACCTTTTCTTTTGACCATTGTATTGTCTGTTCTTTTCTTTTGACCATTGTATTGTCTGTACTTTTTCTTTTGACCATTGTATTGTCTGTACTTTTTCTTTTGACCATTGTATTGTCTGTACTTTTTCTTTTGACCATTGTATTGTCTGTTCTTTTTCTTTTGACCATTGTATTGTCTGTATTTTTCTTTTGACCATTGTATTGTCTGTACTTTTCTTTTGACCATTGTATTGTCTGTACCTTTTCTTTTGACCATTGTATTGTCTGTTCTTTTTCTTTTGACCATTGTATTGTCTGTACTTTTTCTTTTGACCATTGTATTGTCTGTACTTTTTCTTTTGAACATTGTATTGTCTGTACTTTTTCTTTTGACCATTGTATTGTCTGTACTTTTTCTTTTGACCATTGTATTGTCTGTACTTTTTCTTTTGACCATTGTATTGTCTGTACTTTTCTTTTGACCATTGTATTGTCTGTACTTTTTCTTTTGACCATTGTATTGTCTGTACTTTTTCTTTTGACCATTGTATTGTCTGTACATTTTCTTTTGACCATTGTATTGTCTGTACCTTTTCTTTTGACCATTGTATTGTCTGTACTTTTTCTCTTGACCATTGTATTGTCTGTACTTTTTCTTTTGACCATTGTATTGTCTGTACTTTTCTTTTGACCATTGTATTGTCTGTACTTTTTCTTTTGACCATTGTATTGTCTGTACTTTTCGTTTGACCATTGTATTGTCTGTTCTTTTTCTTTTGACCATTGTATTGTCTGTACTTTTTCTTTTGACCATTGTATTGTCTGTACTTTTTCTTTTGACCATTGTATTGTCTGTACTTTTCTTTTGACCATTTTATTGTCTGTACTTTTTCTTTTGACCATTGTATTGTCTGTACTTTTTCTTTTGACCATTGTATTGTCTGTACTTTTTCTTTTGACCATTGTATTGTCTGTTCTTTTCTTTTGACCATTGTATTGTCTGTGTGTTTCTGTTCTTTTGACCATTGTATTGTCTGTACTTTTCTTTTGACCATTGTATTGTCTGTTCTTTTCTTTTGACCATTGTATTGTCTGCACTTTTTCTTTTGATCATTGTATTGTCTGTACTTTTTCTTTTGACCATTGTATTGTCTGCCCTTCTTCTATTTGATCTTTTGGCATTGTGTTGTCTGTCCTTCTTCTATTTGATCTTTTGGGCATTGTGTTGTCTGTCCTTCTTCTATTTGATCTTTTGGCATTGTGTTGTCTGTCCTTCTTCTATTTCATCTGTGGGCATTGTGTTGTCTGTCCTTCTTCTATTTGATCTTTTGGCATTGTGTTGTCTGTCCTTCTTCTATTTGATCTGTTGGCATTGTGTTGTCTGCCCTTCTTCTATTTGATCTGTTGGCATTGTGTTGTCTGCCCTTCTTCTATTTGATCTGTTGGCATTGTGTTGTCTGTCCTTCTTCTATTTGATCTGTTGGCATTGTGTTGTCTGCCCTTCTTCTATTTGATCTTTTGACATTGTATTGTCTTTCCTTCTTCTATTTGATCTTTTGGCATTGTGTTGTCTGTCCTTCTTCTATTTGATCTTTTGGCATTGTGTTGTCTGCCCTTCTTCTATTTGATCTGTTGGCATTGTGTTGTCTGTCCTTCTTCTATTTGATCTGTTGGCATTGTGTTGTCTGCCCTTCTTCTATTTGATCTTTTGACATTGTATTGTCTGTCCTTCTTCTATTTGATCTTTTGGCATTGTGTTGTCTGTCCCTCTTCTATTTGATCTGTTGGCATTGTGTTGTCTGTCCTTCTTCTATTTGATCTTTTGGCATTGTGTTGTCTGTCCTTCTTCTATTTGATCTTTTGACATTGTGTTGACTGTCCTTCTTCTATTTGATCTGTTGGCATTGTGTTGTCTGTCCTTCTTCTATTTGATCTTTTGGCATTGTGTTGTCTGTCCTTCTTCTATTTGATCTGTTGGCATTGTGTTGTCTGCCCTTCTTCTATTTGATCTTTTGGGCATTGTGTTGTCTGTCCTTCTTCTATTTGATCTGTTGGCATTGTGTTGTTTGTCCTTCTTCTATTTGATCTTTTGGCATTGAGTTG